>JARFJB010002472.1:7127500-7242500 GCA_036346205.1 Vesta saturnalis | reverse complement strand
GGAGAGCGGCGTGCCAGACCTTGTCAAATGCTTGCTTAATGTCCAGAAACACAGTCAGATTGCATTGCTTGTGATTGAATGCTCTGGTGGCTTCCGTAGGCAGCTTCAACAAGGCATCGTGACACGTTCGGTTGGGACGGAAGCCGAATTGGCTGTTGGGAAGGAGTTCGTTGAATTCAGGGTGGTTCCTGAGTCGACTGGCTAGAATCTGCTTAAAGCATTTTCCGAGGCAACTCAGGAGAGAGATGTCTGTCGGAGTGCAATCGGAGGGCTGGGTGGGGTAGGTGCCGGAGGATTTTATAATTTAGGGCGTCATGACCTGGGGCTGAATTTATTCCTTTTTTAAAGTACGCGTTGACCCGGGCGGGAGTGATAGAGGCATAGAAGGGATTCTCGTTATCGAGTTGGATTTCGGGAAGGTTAAGGGTACGGAATTCTTCAAGGCTACTCTCAAGGAGTGCCTTGAACCTGTTGTCGAATTTGGGATCTTTTGGGAGTCGGAAAATGGATTGGAGGTGGAGGCGAAAGAAGTCGGCCTTTTCTTGGTCGGAGGAGATTAGGTTGTACTGTGGGTCGGTTAGGTGGGATTTAGTGTTTTCTTTCCTTCTGGTCAGTCTATCGAAGAATTTCCCGTTTCTATAAAGCTGGGAAGTGGCTTTGGTCCAGGAGTCTTCCGCATGTTCGTTTGCTTCTCGCCTGATTAAAGCGTTACGGCGATTGTACTCGGTTTTGACCGCCGGGTCTCTGGATCACACGAATTGGCGATAGATTCCGTTATCTCACACCCCGAGGAAAAAAAGGTGCTGTCTACCCCCGAATGTACATTTCTTGCCGGCCACAGATCAGTATTGCTTCTATTATTGGCTTGATTTTAGCTCGATTTTGTGCTACTTGAATTTTTCTGTTTTCATCAATTAAACCAACCACACTATCTTAAACCACACCTTGTATTTTGACTAAATTTTCATAAGCACAAATTGAATCAAAATACAGTAGTTTCTATTCTATGTTTGGCAAATACGACGACTTTTTAGCTACGTTATTACACACAACCGAAGCTACATTCGTGCAAAAATAGAATAGTTAATTTATTACAGCAATAACAATAACAATGTAAACTCGTGAACTCGTCTTATGAGTATGAGTTACGGATTTCTTTAAAAAACCTTAAACACTCACTTCCGTGGCTTTTTTCCAGTGATCCATTTTTACTTTAACCAAGGCATCCAAAGCCTGGCCTCTTTAGCGGAATAACAAAGCCAGTTAATTAAAAGGAACGTATATAATGCTAGTGGAACCCAGAGTGATTCTATTGCGTTTACTTTTTATGAAACGGATTTGTTTAGAAAATTTCTAATATCTTTCTGATTCTGTAAATGCTGACTCTCGATAACACTGATGGTAGTATTGTTAGTAGTTATTAGATTCGTCTGCCTCTCGGCAAATGAACTTGATGTCGATCTTCATTTTCATCAAATTTTCTTCTTTTTAAGAAATTTGCCAAGGAACTTAAATTACTCATACTTCACTAAACTAATTACACGATAAAATGTCTATTTAACAAACGAACTAAAAAATCTAGCTAATAAAAATGAATAATAAAACAATGTCTTAGGAATGAATACGAAAATACCACCGCGCTTGCAAAGTTTTCAAATTCAACCTGGACCTGGATCCTGTATATTAACACGCACTGTGAAACTCGTATGAGACAGAGACTGATCTCCTCTACGTAGCCTTTCCTTTATATAGGAAATGCAGATGTTCTTGAACTAAATAATTCCAGAAGTAGCAATATATAGACAAGGTCATCTCTCTGATGCAGCGATAACTCATATATTCGGTCGTTTGTTGCTATTATTTACTAATAATAATAATATAAAGATGATTAATTATTATGAAAATCTAGAATGTTCTAAAATTCCTTTTTAATTAGTATCTCAGTCTCTTAACTCTTAGGATCCGTTTCAATGTTCTATTTTTGTCTACGTTCGGTTTCCCAACGAATTTACGAATATACTGCATTTTAGCAGTACGCGATAGTTAATTTTGCTTTCTCCTATAATTACGTATAAAAAGTAACCTATACAATCGGTTTAAATTTTCAAATTTTTTTTCGTCATTTCTCGACTTTTTATGGCCTAAACAACACGAAAAACACATTTTTAGAAAAAAATTCGTGTGTGTGTGTGTGTGCGTGCGTGCGTGCGTGCGTGCGCGCGTGTGTGTGCGTGTGTGCGTGCGTGCATGAGTGCGTTCGTGCGTGCTTGCGTGCGTGCGTGCGTGCGTGCGTGCGTACGTGCGTGCGTGCGTGCATGTGTGTGTGCTTTGCTATAATTTTAAAAAGCTACAAAATTTAAAAAACAAACATACTGTTTTATATAGTTTAAAAAAATTGGCGAACCGTTTTTAGGGTGCAAAATTGTGTACGTTTTAACTTGTTTGAAAGGAGGATATTGGGGGTTTTTAAGATCACTAAGGATAAATTATTTGTCAAAATTAAAGAATTCAAAATGGCGGTTCAAAGATGGGGGATTATGATGTTCAAAAATATATGACTCAAATTCAGGTATTGTGGGTTTGAAGTTAGTCAAAATTTGTTTACATACATGAGAAAGCATTATGGCAGATAATTTAGCAGCGGTTTTTATTTACATTTACTGAACCGAAAAATCAAGCCCCTGTCCTCAGAAGCACACCAAATTTTAATTGTTTTGTTCAATTAATAACGTATTGGATTTGTTATTACTGGGTTGTCCTATAAGTATTTGTGCATAATGCATTAATTAAGAAAACTGAAAAAACAAAAAACAGTCAACGAAATAAGATTGTTTTTACATAGTACATTTAAGTAACGCTATGATTTTTTGACGGATTAAAAGTATGAGCGTAAAATAGAATGGACGGTTTGGGCACTTTGTGGAGGGGGGAGTATATATTTGTGTTAGACTTGAACTCATTGTTTACCCTGTCTTAATTTGTTTTTTGCCCATTTCAGAAGAAACGGTGATATTTAGCGACTCATACCAAGAATACCTTTTCACTAAATAGGTATGGGTGAATCATAGTCGGGTATAAAAATAGCAACAAATCAAAGTGTTAGAAGAATGAGGTCTAATTTACCTAATTACCGCCATGGTACGCACGCTCCTGGTTAAAGTTAACTTTGCTCAAATACAGAATGAAATTTATGTCGCTAAATTGGTTGCGATAACTGGAGTCGTTCCGGATCTATAAACAGAAAATCAGTTTTTAAAAGCCATCTTCAAAGAGCTCTAGTTCTCTGATAAAGCGTTTTCGGACTTGTGTTTACAGGAACTTTTGTTCTTATTTTCAACCTCCCCAGTTTTTGCCGTGTATTTTAGAAACACCCTGTACCTACAGATCAGTAGCTTTGCTTTCGAGACATTTATTGAAAATAAATGTTCAATTTGTAACTGATTAAAGTAAGGAAAAAGGTAATACGTAATTTGCATTTTAGTGTTTTTAAGTGCTGATTTTATAACTGTTAAATGTCCAGAATTCCGAATTAGCATGTGTGCTTGACAAACATAGCACTGCGGCTGGAGTAATAAAAATAAACCCCGCCTATTGTTGCGCAGTGGTCGACAGAGTGATTAGAACGATAGTAGTCACTTGAATAGAAGACGTTCAGTGTTCAACTTCAATAATGAAGAAAAATAAGTGACGACTATTTATATAATACATATCTTTTCATCTATTTTAAGCTGTCGAAACAGTGATTAATTTATACATGGATATCTCTCTCATATTATGGTTAATTAGCAACGTAAATTTTGGCAACTGAATTATCTATAATTTTAGATCAATATATTCTTGCCTTTGATTTTAATATTATCACATTTAACTTTAAACTCGAAACGAATAAAAATACATACGTTATTCGAAATAGCTATTTGATTAAATTTTAATTCACGAGATAGAATTTCTCCAACAATTACTTTTTTTCATGATCATACAATAATAATTTTAACAATAATTGTATCTTATATTAGTTTCAATCATAATAAATAAATTTTTAAATCGATATTTATTAGAAGGTTAAACATTGAATTAATTTAAACTATTTCTCTGCCATACATTAATCTTTATTGCCATACCTTTATTGCAACTTTTACATTTCATAAATGAAATTAATTCTCCACAAATTACAATTAAATCATATGGCCACCAATGATTTTGATCTTATGAAATATCAGATTTTAAAAGTGTTGAATTTGATTCTTATATAATCGCTGAATTAGAACAAACATTAAATTCTTTTCGAGTTCTAGATGTGGCTAATCGTTTATCTATTCCCTACGATTCATATATATATATATATATATATATATATATATATATATATATATATATATATATATATATATATATATATATATTCTTTCACCAATCGTGCGCGCGTACTATCTGTCTTTTTCCCTCCGAATGTGTTTTCTCATCTTTGTGTACGCAGGAGGCTGAAATTCTCACCTGCGGATCTATCCTTGTCGTACTTTTATAATATTTAAAAGTGCAAATACGCAAAGTGTATTACGATACCTAAATTAAACATGAGTGTTTAATAGCTTGAAGTTTCCATTAATTTTAGTTAAACGAAAAATGGGACCGGTGAAAAATAAATGACAAAATAATTTAATATTTCAGTATTAATTTTTATGTCTTTCAAGTGAATAGAAACACGATTGAAGTTTGCTTAACTAAGATACAACGGAAATAATGGCGGTTGTCAAGAGAACTAAAGAAGGTTGTAACTGAAACTCTTATCGAAGGGAAAAGCAAAAACAATTTTGATGTACAAAAACATTGAATTGATAAATAAATAAATGTACTGGCATCAGACCGAATAAAATATAAAAGCAAATAAGACTAGGCCTTAGAATTTTCTGTTCCGTAGATCTCGCTGGCTTCATTTCCGTTCTCCCTTCCGGTCGGGCCGACTTCCGCTGTCATTAAATCACGTTCTTGCGCTTCCGGTTCCGTTTTATACCCCGTCTTGTTTACAATTTCTTACTTTTTTTGGTAATGTATTTTTTACTTGTACTTTTAACGCAAATAAATAAAATTTAAAATTATCTTGAATGTTTGGTAATTTAACATTTACATTAACCGATAACCTTTTAGTGAGAGGCTAGGATATCCGGAATATGATAACCTATTAAAGTGTTGACAATGCTAGTAAATCGTTTTTTTAACATAATCCTGTCATTAATAAATTTAAAATCGCATTGTTTTGCGAAAGGAAATAATATTTAATGCCATTGTTTACAAAATACACGGAGTGACTATGCGTTTAATAGTAAGTAATTCAATTTATTGGATAAGCCCAAGTTAGTTATTAATACCAGAGAAAGTTGAATCAAATTTGTCTTCTAAAAGATTAATAAAATCAACTATTGATTCTTTTACGCCTACATTAAATCGTTACAGTAGTAATTTTTTTATCGTATAATAAAGTTACACATTTGATAATGAAAAGTAAAGTCATTCGATATGTGTCAGTAGTATTATCTTAGAAAGATATAAAGCGAAACTAATGTTAATTAGAGCGGTACTTACCTAATTAAATTTGTTTCTTATACATTAATTTAAACTCGTCTTTGGAATTATAGTGGCATGTATTAAGATTTTTGCTGTGAAATACTAATGTATTTTTTGTCTGATACATCGTTAAAAACTTCATTCTAGGTTCGATTCTTTTATTTTTATCACAATGGTCATTCTGCCTTGGATATCATTAATTTCTTATTGTCGAACTCTCAACACATTACGTTTTCCAAAAGGCCGAGGATTCGTATTCAAAGTAAAAACAAAACACTAGGTTACCTTAGGAATCGCAAATTATGTTCAAATTGAGAAATGTACCGAGTGTACCGCTTATAGTACAGCTTCGGAACAACACAACTTATAACAAAAGTGGCCTGGAAATTATTTATAGAATTGTAGGACCACCGCTAGAGGGCGTAACTGAAAATTAAAAATTAAAAAATAAATATGTATTTTACAAATTTAGCTTAATTAAGAGGCATTGAAATTACGATCATTATATTCTTCCAAAAATTCTGCGTATATTTCATTTCACAAGTTTTAGTCCATCTTTTCAAATAAGAGGTGGGGGAGAGTGAGAACATTTTTTTAAAATTTAAATTCCAACGGCCACTTGACGATGAAACAATATTCATCCTTGAATATTTATCTCGTAACAGAAATTGAGATATTTGAGAATTAAGATACGCCACTGATAAGGGTTGAAAATAAATTGCCAATACAGCGTGATCCAGATTGATTGTAGGGTTTGTAACTCCGCTATGGTCATATTGTTGTGAAAGATGAATTCTAACACTGGAAAGTGTAAGTTGTTTATAAAAAAATTCATTCGCTGAGGTCATGAGCGTGGGTAAATACGTATGTATAAACTGTCATAATTTGCTTCTTGTCGTTTTATTTGTCTTTTTAAAGTAAAATCTGTTTTTTTCAACACAAAGATGCACATACTTGATAGATTTATCTGTAAGTAAATAAATACAGAGCTCTGTTTAGAACAAAAATAAACTGCGAATAAGTTTTAGGGTATAATTGTTAGTGTCATGTTTTCGGATGAACACAATATGTTTATCTTGGAGGCTTATTTTCGGTCTAGGCAACGAGATGAAGGTGGTGTCTCGAAATATTCGCAAGTTTGTTGCTACGAGGAATTCCAATAACGGTTCGCCAACATTGACGTTACCTATAAAGATTCACACAACATGTTCGTCGAATTGTTCAACGTTTTCGTGACACCGGCTACGTATGCAAAGGTAAATCCCTGGTAGAAGACCTGTACTTGACGAAGAAGGCTTAGAAGATATTCGGGGGCGATTGTAAGCTAGTCCCAATAAATCCTTAAGACGATTGTCTGCTCAAAGTGGTAATTGAGTAAAATTTGTTTTTATTACTAAATGTAGATTATTTATTAACTGTAATTGTAGGGGTTTCGTATGGGACATGCCAGAGGGCTTGTAAAAAACTGAAAATGAACCCATAAAAAATATCTGTATTACAAGAATTGCTGCCAACTGATTTTGAAAAGCATCGAACGTATTGTACCTGGTTTAACGAAAATCTCAATAACAATGATGTTTTGGATATAACATTTTTCAATGAGGAGGCATGGTTTCATCTAAGCGGCTATATAAATTCACAAAATTACCGAACCTGGTCAACTGAAAATCCCCATGTATTTATTGAAACTCCATTACATCCAGTTAAAACTAGAGTTCGGATTGCCATGTCGAGAATGGGTACTTCCAGCAAGATTCCGCAACAGCCCACACGGCCCGTACAACGTTGGCATATTTATCACAATTTTTCGGTGATAGAATAATGAAGCAAAAATCGATGGGCACCACGATCTCCCTGCTTGACTCCGCTCGACTGCTTTCTCTTTGGTCATCTTAAAAACGTTGTGTATGCAAATCGTTTGCACGCGGTTGAGGAGTTAGCAGCCGTCTTCGAGAATATTAAACATTTCCAGCACCCATTATAAGCCTTCGGAAACTATAATCGGTCTCCGTCATCAGTCACATTAAAACTAAATTGAAATAAAAACATTCCATTTACTTATTGGCATTTTTAATAATAACATTAAGATGGAGGTAGTTCAACGATCAAGAAATACAGACTATTTATGTCATTTAAAATTTTGCTGTATTTATTGTTGATATATCATCAACTTTTGAATTTTCCGCCCAATCAGTAATACCCGTATGTACACCACTGGAAATAGTTGGGATCACTAAATGAGATAAGTGGAGAATAGCTTTTTTGAAGTAAGCGGACCACTTCAATCAATCTGGATCACCCTGTACATTGTGTATAAATATAACGTAAATTAAAGTTCAAAACAAGTTTGCATTCAAAACTATTAAATGCATCTTAAAGCTTAAGGTTTATATTAAAAATAAATTAACGTTCGATTCAGAATTTATAAAGGTAACGAACCGGCACTATTCAAACTTTGATATAATTTAGTTTGATGGTCAAAAATAAGGGGCACCACCTGCCACTAGAAAGAATACGAATTTTTGCAAAATTTATCATAAACTCAAAAGAATTCAAACAGCGTTTGAAAAAGCATTTTTGCTTATTAACACGTTAAGTACGCAGCGGAGGCACGTATGCCTCGAATGAAATTTGTCCCTGGTAGCGGCGCGAGGCATTAGTGACCCGAATACATTTGTTCTTGGTAATAGCAAACTAATTTTCTTTACGAAAACGAGTTGGTCATTGTATGTTCGTCTTCTAGAAAGTATATACTACGTATAAAACTAACTTCGTTTTCAAATTTGATATATATTAATATCAGAAATAAGGTAAATTCGCAAGTATTTGTATTGTATTCATTATCTAAGAAATAAACAGAGAACAAATATACAGGGTGTCCACAAACTTTTTTCACATAAGCGGCTCGTTTGAACGGGGCATTGGACATTGTTATTCATAAGTTTTTTGTTTTTCAAAATTTCGAAATTTTAACATAAAATTTAAAAAAATTCGATTTTTTCATAAAAGAATGATACACTTGTCTGAAGTCGCACCGCTTTCGAAATAGATCTATTTGAATTTTTCATGTGTTAATCATACTTTTATAAAATTAACTAACGAATTAATTTACAATTATGAAAGATGGCTATGAAAAATAAACAAAATAGCAATTGCGTGAACGTCAAAATAACAAGTATTACAGATACTAGTTGAGGTTAAAGGGTCAAATAAGTTTTAAGTGTAAACGAATTCGTTAGTTAATTTTATAAAAGTATGATTAACACATGAAAAGTTTAACTCGATTTATTTCGAGAATGGTGCGTCGTAGCTACTTCTGACAAGAGTATATATAAGATGCGCAGTACTATATATACTACTACTACTATATATACTAAACGGATATATTCTAATGAAATTTTAAATAATTTTTTTAGAAACTTGCGCTATGAGAATTGGTGTGAAATCTAATAGCAGACTTAGACATTGCTTTTAATTACTTTTACGAAATATTCTTGTATTATTTTAAGACTTGCTGTCCGGTAGTTACAAGGCGTCAGAATAATAACAACATTTCGACTAAATGGGTGGATAATGAGGTTAGGATATCAAGCAGGAACCTGAAAATCTTTATCAATTACAATGTCAACATCCTAATTTGGTTTATGACTATAAAGCAAAGCGGAAAAAACACAGAAATCTTATTAATACAAAAAAGAGGTTTTAATATCAAACAAAAAATTCTTCTTCCAATAACATTTCAAAAAGTATTTGGCAAATTACAGCTGAATTACCAAACAAAACTAACATAGTAACAAATATTACCCTGAAAGATAATCAAAATATATTAAATAATCCAAAACTAATTTGCAATTATTTCGATCATTTTTTAAGAATACCCCATTAAATCTAACTGATCAACTTCCCACGAATGTAAATCAGCTAAATCCAGCAAACTGTAACGTTAATAATAAGTTATTTAAGCTATGTCCTTTTAATGAATTGGAATTAATCACTATTCTTAACGAAAAATTAAAATCTAAGCAATCATCGGGCCCTGATGATGTTCCAGCGTTCATAATAAAAGAAGTATTATCATCTATTATTAAACCATTCCTTATTAAGTTATCATTTTGCACGGGAACCTTTCCTAGCAGATTAAAGAGAGGCAAAGTTACTTCGGATCATAAAAAGGGTAATGCCGAATCTGCTCATAACTACAGGCCAATAGCGTTACTTGGATAAACTAAAGGGATTTTTGCAAGATAATGCGATCGTTTCTCCAAATCAACATGGATTTTGTAATGGTAAATCTATTTTCACAGCTGTTTGTTCATTTATAGAAAAGTGTATAGATTACATGGAAAAGGGTCAAACACCTGTTGGAATTTTCTGTAACATGAGTCTCTCAATTGGATAAAATATTTTCTAAGTAATCGGTGTCAGTACGTAAGCATAAAATTCAACACTAGCAATACTGTGGAAACATGCAAGTCAGATCTTCTAGGAATTGATGTAGGCGTACCGCAAGGCTCTGTCCTTGGACGAGTTCTGTTTATTATTTATATTAAACTGCTTGATACTCTAACCACTAAAGCCAACTTTACAAGATATGCAGACGACACATCAATTCTAATAGGAAGTAAAGACAAAGACTATTTGGAAGATGTCAGTAATGAAACGATGCAAGGTTGAATAACATGGTTTAATAGGAAAGGCATTTACTTAAACAGAAAAAAGATTGTTTTTCTTCAGTTTACAAACAATTCAAATAATAATGAATTACCTATTAATATTGTAGGAAATAATGAATTCATCTTAAAGGAACAGAGTGTAAAGTTTTTAGGTCTTTATGTAGACGATCATCTCGACTGGAAATATCACCGTCGGCGCCTAGCATCCAAATTAAGCTCTATAAATTATACATTCAGGAATCTACGTACAATTTTAACAAAGCGACAACTAATAACAATATATTACGCGCAAGTAGAATCCAGAATTAAGTATGGAATCTGTCTATGGGGTTCGTCTACTCAGACACCTACAGTATTTATTGCACAAAAAAGAATCTTGAGGAGTACTGAAAATGTGTGTAGTACTCACAGCTGTGTTGAATTGTTTAGTAAAAATTTTTTTTTTGTGATTGTGGACCTGAACAGGCTTAATAAGGCCTATCGTGCTAAAGCACTCAGGAACACTTAGGATAATGGATAGAGGATAATGAATTGCCAATAGATGCCTATGAATAGCTACCTTAAATTTTCTCATATCATAAGTGAGAGGAAAACAGGAACTAGGGAGATCATTCCAGAGTTTAGAAGCCGTGTAGAAAAATGTGGATTGCGCCCGTTTGGAACGACAAGTGGAGATTTGTACTGCATACTGATGATGTGAATGAGCGAACCGAGTGTTTCTCACAAAGATAGCCCGAGATGGTATCAAAGAATATAACTCAGCAGCACAATAGCCGTTGTAATAACGATAATACAAAGAAAGAACTGAAACCATCCTTCATGCTCAAGGGACTGTATGTGAGAAGTTAAGAACGGGTCATCTATAAGCCTAATCGCTCTCTTTTGAATACGATCAACGATATCGAGAGCGTATTGCGGAGCACTAACCCAGAGGTGAGAATTATATTCCAGATGAGGCCGAATTTGGGCCTTATACTGCAGAAGGAGTTGTCGAGAGGTAAAGTACTGCTTAGATCTGTACAAAAACCCTATTTTACGAGCAGCTGTTTTGGTAGCTGACAGAAGATGGTCAAGCCATGAGAGATTTGAAGATACAGTCATACCCAACAGAGTAATAGAGTCTGAAAACTTAAGAACTGAGCCATTCATACTTACACAGGAAATGATCGATCTTTTTTGGCGGATATAAGGCAACACTGAGTTTTGTTAGCATTAAATTTAACTAGATTATTGCTTCCCCATTCGAGAATACGTTGAATGTCTTTGTTGATTGAATTTGCCATTTCAGCTTTAATTTCTTGAATTGACATAGAAGGTGGATTATCACTATGAGTAGACTGAGATGAACTACAGTGAAGAGTGTTATCGTCAGCAAAGCAATGGATGGGGTTAGTTGTTTGAAGAAATAAGGTCGTTTATGTACAGCAGAAAAAGTGTAGGCGCTATAACGGATCCCTGTGGTACGCCCGCGTTAATGCTAACTTCTTTGAAAAAAGCCATCAACTACGACACGTATTCGTCTTTTATCAAGGAAACTAGAAACCCAGTTGATGAGCGTATCATTTAACCCAAACGAGGTGAGTTTGGCAAGTAAACACTTATGCCAAACTTGGTCAAATGCCTTTGAGATATCTAAAGCGACTACAACTGTTTCACCGGACTGCTCTACTGTAATACACACTATTAACGCTTCCCGGCATATACATTCTATGGGGTTGGTCTACTCAGGCACCTACAGTATTTGTTGCACAAAAAAGAATCTTGAGGTCTATTGAAAATGTGTGCAGTACTCACAGCTGTGCTGAATTGTTTAAATAATACACAATATTAACGCTTCCCGGCATTTACATTTTTGAACTTTGTGTCTATGCTTTTAAAAATAAAAACAGCTTTGTTCTAGGCAGAGCGTAATATTAATACTAGAAATAAGCATACGTTTTACATTCCTTTTGCAAAAAGTAAACTCGCATATAAATCTCCGTCATCTGCTGCACAAAGAGCCTATAACGGCTTGCCCAGTACTCTAAAAAATATACAATCTGTCAAAAAGTTTAAAACACAATTACAAACTACCTTGTTGAGAGGTGCTTTTATAACGTTAACGAATATCTGTGATATGAATGTCATAGGTATATGTATTTTTTTTTAATTGCAGCGCATTCTAGTATTGACGTTTTTATTATTTATACATACATCATAGTTGTAATTTAGATTAGATATTCTGACGCTTTCCATACAATATTGTATATTGTCATTACGAAAATAAATATTATTATTATTATTATTATTATAGTATCATTCTTTTATGAAAAAAATCGAAATTTTTAAATTTTATGTTAAAATTGCGAAATTTTGAAAAACAAAAAACGTATGAATAACAATATCTAAGGCCCCGCCCAAACGAGCCGCTTATGAGTACAACTAAAAAATCATATTCACGCCATACGATTGGGCATATTCCACTAAATAAATGTACAGAACGCTATCATTTAAAGGTAAACATTTTGAAGATCTTTGAATTAAACCGATGTTAGCGCGCTATATTCCAAGAGCCCCAGCTCTCTTAGGAAGTATTTTTGTATTAAGGTGATTTACCTTAAATCAACATAAAATCAGCTCTAGAATCTGCAGTTTTCCTTTGTGAAAAGAGTTTGTGGACAGCCTGTATTTTTAATAGGAAAAGTTAGTAATATAAAATTAAAATAAAGTTTAATGTATTTTATGACTGGTTAAAACATGGTAAACATAAGAATGGCTTATCAGGGCAAACAGCACAGTATGTAGGGACTCGTTTCGTTTTCCTATCTGCTTCCTTTTTACCCTTTCCAGTGTATATTTCTTTTTCGTTTTACGGACTGGTCCTGGAGCTTTTTCTAAGAAAATGTTGAGTTCTCTGAGAAACTGTTCTTATTTGTGGCGGTAAAGTATTATCCGATACGAGTATTTGAATGATTTTTTCTCTAAAATGCAGGAGAGGTATTTTTTTTTGGGCCAGCAAAGTCTCTGTGTAGCACCCAAGAATTCTTTTCATCCAGTTTTAATCGTTTATCAGTAGAGTATCGCCCGTGGAACATTTCTCAAACTCTAAATCATATTCCGAAATAGGATCCAATTCTACTAAATTCTGATCTTCCCCTTCGTTGCATTCAATTTCACTTAAGCACTCCGTTGACGTCTTAATCGAGAGTTACCTGAATAATCAGGGTTCTCGTCCCTATCATCAATAGAACTTGCGTCACTGGCACATCTTTATGAGGGAGCCTCTGGTGAACTGGGTTCTACTACATTCTCAATAGCATTGCTCTTGACCGCCAAGTTAACTGAATCATAACTGAATTTTTATCACCGGCATCTTGATGTGAAGAAAACTCTGGGCAAGAAACATTTCCAAACACTTTGTTTTCGAAAAGATCTCGAGCCGGTGTTGAATAAACGTTTTCATCTATGAAAGAATCTGCACCCACGGCTAACTTTACATGGTTTCTACTTCTGATGCTAACATTACTAAAAGTATTTCTTTTCATTTTAACACAAAGTTGTCGTTTAAAAATAACTACACAACTAAAGTAGTGCGAAATTTCTAGTTTGCATTTTTAACACAAATCAAAGAAAATATTTTTTTGGCTGGTGGAATCGCAATATACTTTTATATACCCGGCATACAAAACGTCCAAGGCATTCGGGCTGTCGTCCTTAACGTGCTAAAAATAACATATTAATTTTATACATAACTTTTGCGCCAACTTGAATTTAGTAAAAATTTCTTTGATGGCGTCATTTTTTAGATTGGATCCTAGAGAATTGCATATAAAATTAATTAAAAATAGATGTAATCAATTTTGATCGGGTAAAAAATGTAATTCAGTTATATTAGGATATCTAATTCATATAAAAATTATTAGAATGGAATTTCACAAGAGCCCTGTAGTAAAATTTAAACAAGACCTTCTGCATAAACGAGCGAGGCCATTTCGACAATTGTCAAATAAAAATTTATGGTTGCTAATAAATTCTAAATTGAAAATATTTTGCGCTAATTATTAAAAATTTGGTTGCTGAAATCTATTTGTGATTATATACTAGATTTACTAGGCTCAAGTGTTAAATTGTGAGATTTGATTCAAAATATAAATGTGTATAGTGCATTTAAGTTGAATAACTTTATATTCAACAAAGGAGTGTTCTACACTTGCTTTTATTTAAGGGAACTAATAAATAAAATAATTTATACTTATACTAATAATATAAAAGTAAATTGTGAATTGAGATGGTCCACAGTTATTTGGTTATAATTAAAAAGCCAAAGGATTTGTTAAAACGTATTTAAGCTTGGTACTTAATAAATAAGCAGTAGATGAATGAAACGTTTTAAATAATTGTATCTTAAATTGGGATAGTATTCTAAAATAAATAGTGTAGTTCAAATATACCACAACCTATTTTATACATGTAAGTGAAACAGCTGACCAGGGATTTGAGTAACAAAACAGTTGTGTGTCGAAGTACTGAAAGGAAATTAAAATGGTTTATTAAGAAACCAATCGTAGTTTGGTGGTGAATGAAACATTGTTATACCATGCTTACCTTGGGATATACACTAGTGTTGGAACATATAATAAACCCAAAGGAAATCGAACAGTGGCTTATTACTCCAATCATGTAAAGTCTTGATGCTTTCATGTAAGTTCAGTTCCACGTCATTAATTTATGTAAGTAGTCCTAACGTTCTGGATTGTTTTTATCTCCTTTTGAGTTATGGGGATATACGAAATAGTAGCATGAATAATTTCTTGGACTAGCTAAATAAATTTATGACGTGCATCGGTTTTATACTATATCTTATGTTTTTATGTTATATTGAAATAAGTCGCATACTAAAAGTAGAATTTTATTTTAGTTTGATTAAACTTATTGATAAAGTAAATAGATTGTATCAGAACTCGACCATTGAATCTACATGTTATATGATCTTAGTTTAAATATAGCTTTTAAAGATGATAGGGTTATGTGAAAGATGTCAATGTTCATGTCTGTGGTATTCGATTTGTACCAGGGAGTTCAATATTCCAGTTTAATGCAAATTGAAGTAGATAGTACTAGGATATTAAGTAGGAAAGGAGTATTTTGACTGACTTAATTCGTAGTAAAGAATAGAGCTTTCAATGATACTTAAGTGCATTGTACGAAATTCTCTAATTTTAGGAGTGAATTTAAAAGAGATAAATATAAATTTTCCAATACCTCAATTATTTTAGTTTTAAAATTATCAAAAACAATTTATTTGTCATTGTTCCTAAGTGAGCGAACCAGTGTATATTGTTAGATCAGTCCATAAATAATTTGAATGTAAACCAATGATCAAAGTCTAATTTAATTATACTAACTGAGACAAATTTTTCACAATATTTATATTAACAGGTAGAGTGTGCAACGTTATACTATTATTACATCAAATGATTTAGAAGTAAAGTCAATACTAACTACAATTACAGTTAGTTTTATTGATGCATTGATTATTAAAGTAAAAAAATTACTAATAAAGCTTGATTGACAATTCAAATTAAGATACCTTACCAGAGTTGGTTATGGTTACTTTCGATTAGAAATTAGCTTGTATCACTATCAATATTCGATATCGGAGATAAGTTTTGAGCTTGTTGCGTATAAATTCAGGACCATTGAATTACTGTTATTTATATTGAATGTAAATTATAATTACATGATGTTCTTATATTAAAGGGCTAGCCTGGGTAAATAATTATTATAATTTATCATTCTAATAACTTGCAGTATAGATTACTTATTTCAATTTAATAAATATTTCTTTTCAACAAAATTTAAGAAAGTAACACTTTATGTCTTAACTTCCTTTCTTTCAATGAAGATTAAGTAAGTTACATTACAAATTCAGCACCCACACTGGTGGCGAAAGATTAAGTAAGTTTTAATTTACTTTCTTTTAACGAAGAAGTACCACTAGAAATTTGTTGCCCAAAGTGAAGGCACGGTTTTATCACTTAAAGTTTCATTACACTTTTCGCCTATATCTTCAAAGTTATATTGAATATCAATACTTATTTATGACTAAAGCGTTATTTGTGACGAACATGCTAAAATTTTGGAACTGTATTTATTGCAGTAATGACATCCCATGAACGTCATTCATACAAAGTTAATGTATGGTCAAGGTCAAATTATTTTTTGTACTAGGACAAAAAGTAAATTACTTTTTGTATAGTTGTCATGGAGACCGAAGAATCCCGAAATCGGCCACTTTTGGTACGAAATACTGTCAGAATATAGCGTCATATTTAGGTGGTTGGAGAAAAAGTAATTTGGCGAGCCAATAAACGCACATTAAGAATTTTGCATTGAAATCTCTACGCTGCGTTGTCCAGGTCACCGCTGTGCGTGTGCATATATATATATATATATATATATATATATATATATATATATATATATATATATATATTTCACTTTAACCTGATCAGCTAAATGTTTTAAAATAAAGAGATGGACGAAAATATCCTAACAATAACCTGGAAAACGTTTTTGAAGGTTATTTCAAGTTAATGTATGGTCAAGGTCAAATTACTTTGTACTAAGACAAAAAGTAAAGTACTTTTGTACAGCTGTTATGGAGACGCCGAAGAATCCGAAATCAGCCACCTTGGGTACGAAATTCTGCTACAATATAGGGTCACATTATGTGGTTGGAGAAAAAGTAATTTGAGGAGCCAATAATCGTATATTAAGAATTTTGCATTAAAATCCCTATGTGCGTTGTCCAGGCTACCACTCTGTGTATATACAGGGTGGTGCCTTGCCCGTTGTTTGGAATCATATAACAAACAACACGCACATATCCATTATTTGTCATTGGTGCTTGACGTCGACTCATCTTTACATGTAACACCGGCTACTAAAAGGTATCCGACGCAAGAAGTGGAAATGGTAAGATGGTTAAGCTAATAATGGAAAGATAAGAGAATACCATGCTGCGTTGGTAGATATTTTCGTTATAATTTTCCGGAACCAGAATAATCAAAGAAATTGAAGTGAAGAAAAATTTAATATGCTCAAATAAAGCACCATTTACTGCTAAACAATCCAATCTGTCGAAAATTGCCGTCTAACGCTGGGTAATTGAAAACGCGATATTTTCTCACACTCGGATCGAATGCAAGCTTTTAGATCTTCCATATTTTCAAATCTTCGCACCTGAGTAAATCACAGACTTTAAATGTACCCAAAGAAAAAGATCATTGGGATCGGAGGATCTTACAGACCATTCAATTGAATTACTAGGACCAATGACGTTATTGGAAAAACTGGAATTACAAATTGGCGTACATCACGACTGTTATGTGCGGGACATCCATCCATCTGGGACCAAATCTCTTTACTGCCTCTAGCAACTTGAGCCACAGCCGGGCCTATGTCTTCTTCCAATAACTCTCCTGTCAGGTTTTCACGTAAGAAAAATGGTCCAATAATGTGATGACCCAGTATTCCTGCGCAAACATAAACTTTTTGGGGATATTGGGTCCTGGTTTGTAAAATATTATATGGATTTGTAATAGCCCATTCTCTGCAATTTTGCACGTTTGGTTCATTATGAAGTGTGAATGTGCATGCATCAGTGAACAAAATATTATTTAAAAACTCCCTATCTGGGCTACATTTATCCATCATTTGCAAGCAAAGTACACTCCTTCTCTCCAACTCATGCTCACACAACTCTTGATGACATTGGTATTTACAGGAGCGAAACTGTTTTACACTATTTCCAGCATAAAACAATTTTAGCATTTTTATTTTCTGGGCAGTTGAATGCATTTTAAGCAGAACCGTTTTATGATAATCAATTTATTATGTAAGTATACATGTAATAAACGTCAAATAGGAATAATAGGTAATGAAATGTGCATGCTGTGTTTTTTTAAATAATTCCAAGGCATGCGTGATTTTGAACATCATATGGTCGATTAGTATTCTTACAAAAATCTAGGACATACAATTTCCATTTTAAATTTAGTGTTGAAAATAACTACTCGTGGTAGGAGGATCTTCATAAACTACATTTTTTAAATATCCCCAAAGGAAAAGTCAAGCGGACTAAGGTGCAATGATTTACATGGCTATAAAATAAACCCTCTTCTCCTGATCCAACACCTTGGAAATACTCTATTTAAATATTGTCGAACTCTAAGGGAATAAATGGGCAGGAGCACCATCTTGCTGGAACCGCATTATTTTCGTAACATGAAGCGGTACATTTTTTAAACACTTGGCCAGATCGTTTTGCAAAAAATTTAAATTACTTTCTCTGTTAATCATCCTTTCAAGAAAGCAGGCTCAATAATCTGCCCGTTAACAAGACTTAGACTCCAGTGGTTTTGATTTATATTTTCTCTCATCCAGTAGGAATTCTGAAAAGACCAATAGTGACAGTTACGATGGTTCAAACTACCCGTGCTATGAAAATCAGCTTCGTTACGAAACATGAATTTCTAGAAAAAAATGTTCATCAAAGATCAGCCTGTTGACGAAATTCAATAATCGTTTGCAGCGGCACGGTTTGGCTAGTAACCGGTCCGCCTGCTAATTTAATTACTAAAAATAACAACACAAATACCTCGGATCGACTTGGCTACAAGCTGCGGTCAAGGTCTAAGCAGACAGGCCCCGTTGCTGACGACAGTGCAAGGAAAGAATGGCGCGTTGGTACGTGGAATGTTAGAGGTATGCATGGTAATGAATTATAAATTGCGAATGTGATGAACGAAAGGCAGCTTGGTATTTTGTGTGTATCGGAGACCAAGCACACAGGGAAGGATGCCGTGGAGATGGAGGATGGGAGTCTAGCACTATGGTCAAGAATTGAGACTGAAATGCATGGGGCTAAAGAAGTGATCGTGAGTGAAAGAGCGAAAAGATGTGTTAAACAGTATGAATTGGTATCCCTCTGGGTAATTTGGGTTAGAATGAAAGTGGAATTTCGAAAAATTTTTCTTATTGCATGCTATGAACCGATGAATGGAGAAAGAGACCAAGAGTGTGAGATCTTCCGGAATGATGTAGAAAACGTGTTGAACGTATGTAAGCCAACCGAAAGAGTAGTGATATTGGAAGACATGAATGGATGGGTGACTGCACAGAGAGAACATAATGAACGCGTCCTAGGGCAATTCGGCAATTGACCAAAGAGTCAATGAGAATGGCGTACACCTGGTTAACATCTGTGTGGAAAGAAACCTGTTTGTACCTAATACGTAGTTTAAGCTTTAAAGTGTGCATATGTATACATGGCAAATATGTGAATCTAAAAGTATGATAAACTTGACAGTGCATGATGAACGACTTAGAAACCTGGCGAGAGATCCAAAAGTAATGCGCGGATCGGAGTGTGAATCGGACCACATTTTGGTTGTATCGAGAATGTGTTTAGGGTTAGAGTGGGCCTGGAGCAGGAACGCAAACGTAGTGCGAACGTAAAGAATTAGGGTAGATAAATCAGTAGATAATGGTGCGAGAAATAAATATGCAGATGCTGTGAGTAAATGGTTGAATGTGAATGAATGCCAGGGAGAGGATGTGTTTATCAGATGGCTGCTCTCCAACAGGTGATCTAAAAGTGTTTAAGTGTAAAAACGAAGCTGTACTGTTCGTTGGTAGATCTGGCGAAAGTATATGACCGAGTGAATAAGGAGGAGCTGTGGGAAATATTAAATGAGTATGGCGTAAGTAAAGGTTTAATAAACGGAATAAGCACAGTGTACAACGGTAGCCGGGCATGTGTTAGGGTGAGAGGGGGTGTGTGGGAATACTTTAATATTGAGCAAGGAATACGACAAGGCTGTGTGATGTCACCGTAGTGTATACATGTATAAATGTGTTAGGCAAGCATGTACCGATACAAATGGTGTAATGGTTGGTGACGTAAATGTACGAGTTCTGGTGTATGCAGATGACACTCTTATTAAGTGAGAATGCGGATGAGCCAAAAACTGCTCTGAGGAAGTTTTATATAGTCTGTGAGAGCATAGACGCAAAGGTAATTGTGTACAAAACAAAGATTGTGGTGTTCAATCGGGAAGGTGAAAAGGAGAGGAGAGTATTTACCCTGCATGATGCAATTGAGGAACAAGTGGACGAGTTGGTTTATCTGGTTAGAATGTTCACACTACAATGGATAGCGAGATTGGACGACGGATCAATGCCGGAAGGAAAGTGATTGGAAGTATATGGACGATAATGAAAAACGAAAGCAAAAGCGTAGCTGCCAAACGAACAATCTTTAATGGCGTGCTTGTCCCGTCAGTACTTTATGGAAGTGATAAGGTTTGTAACCAGCTGTCCGCAAAAATCGTTGAGCTGAATTCTTGGAGACTTACATGAGGATTGATATGCATCATTCTTAGATTGTCAAAAGTTGATCATTACCTCGATTGATATTTCAATCTCTCCTTTTGACGATGGACTGGATTTCTTCTTAAACGATTTTCAATATTAAATATTTCTGATAGTTTTAAAGTCAGTGACATACATTTGATAACATGAGATCCATTTACTAAAATAAACAAGACGATATCTATTCGTATATATGTTGATGAATGTCATGCAAGATCACGCATTGTTTCCAAACATGTCTAATTTAAATGTTACCATGCACATTAGAAAACAAGTTTATGTTATTTTACTTAGTGATTTTCTAGATTATCTTTGTAAATTCAGCAACAGCACCTTGGAATAATTAGCGTTATTCAGTGAAAAAGGATCAGGTGTAACGGAAATAATCTTTTTTATATTACAATTCTGTTATTTTATTCGATTTAAATTCTGTTTAGACTAGCGGTTATCGCAATTCTAATGCAGATATAAAAAATTTCGTAACAGAATGAAATAATGAGATCCTTGAACTGAGTTTAAGAAATGGAAAGCAGGAGAAGTGGACATTTGAAACAATCAAGTAAGTTGTATTGTCTCGTAATATTTTTCTACAATTAACAACTTTATATAATTATAGAATTATAGTTCAATGATAAATTTAAAATTCTATAAAAGTACCTATTAAGAATGTAATAATTTTTTTCTTGTACGGAAAAACAACACAGAACAATATTTAAAAAAACGGTAAAAGAGATATAGGACATGCTACTTAAAAAATACTTTAATTTATCTCTAAAATCTAGAATCCAAAAATGTAATAATATATAGGGTGTGGTATTTAATCTAAGAAAGTTTGTATTGATCACTGTTACATAGCGCCCTGTATAATGGAAAAGCACGTAAACGCACACACGCACACGCACACGCACACACGCACACGCACACGTACACGCACGCACACGCACACGCACACGCACACGCACACGCAAACGCACACGCACACGTACACTCACACGCTCACGCACACGCTCACGCACACGCACACGCACACGCACACGCACACACACACACACACGCACATGCACGCACGCAGGCACGCACGCACGCACACACGCACTCACGCACTCATGCACTTACACATTCACACACTCACGCACTCACGCACTTACCCACTCACGCATTCACGCACTCACGCACTCACGTACTGACGCACTCATGCACTAGGACCCCCCACACCCACCCACACCACCACACACACACACACACAGCACGCACGCACGCACGCACGCACGCACGCACGCACGCACGCACGCACGCACGCACGCACGCACGCACGCACGCACGCACGCACGCACGCACGCACGCACGCACGCACGCACGCACGCACGCACGCACGCACGCACGCACGCACGCACGCACGCACGCACGCAGCACGACACGCACGCACGCACGCACGCACGCACGCACGCACGCACGCACGCACGCACGCACGCACGCACGCACGCACCACGCACCACGCACGCACGCACGCACGCACGCACGCACGCACGCACACACGCACACACGCACGCACGCACGCACGCACGCACACACGTACGCAGACACACACGCACGCGCGCATTTTGTCAAATTGGTCAAAGAATTATATTTTTAGTTTTAGTGTGAAGTAATTATATCGAAATAAGTTCAATTCATAAATTATGTGTATAATTGTTTTCAAAAAAATAAATAAGGAACTAAAATGTTTCAATGGATTTTTTCATCACAAATGACAGATATTTGAAGCGTCTTTCGTTTTTTAATGTTTATAGCTTCTACTGAAATCTAGAGTATTCCCATAGGTGTATTTAATTTTTAATCTTAATATAAATTTAGTGATTAATCTATCATCTCTAACGCAATTGATACCAAAAGTGCACGTTACTAAATGTTATCTACATTATGAGTAAACAATTTTCCTACGAACTACGTGTTTGTCATAAATATTAAAAGAATGCCAAGTATAAACCTGAAAAGGTTATTTGCAAATACTATAAGTAAATAAGTATTTAGTATATTGTGAATTATTGGTTTTAAAATGTGTTACACTGTTGTAATTAGGTACCCGGTACGTGAAATTATTCTAAGGTCAATTTGGGGTTTCTAGATAAAATAAATGGTTGTCTTCTTGGAAGAATGGTGTGCACATTCTTCACAAAATTGAATTTTTAGTCGTGCTGCATTAGGTCACCCGTGTAGTAATTATACCTTCGGGAATAAATAACCGTAAGGTATTTCACATCATTACACGCAGATTAGAATTTAGATGTTTTAGTTCATTATTAAATAGGAATCATTTTCCAAAGAAATCGTTCATTATCGAAACATTGGCGAAAAATGATTGAAAATACGTTTCTATTTTTTTTCCGAATTAACTAACATTTTCTTAACATCAGGTCGCTTAGTTTGGGCGCTATACAATTTTCAAATCGTTTTTTTGTTATAAATTTAAAACGGTTTGCAATTTTGCTAAAATTTGATACGTCGACAATTTCATGAGACAAACAATTATATAACAAAATTATCCAAATACCAAAACATAGGTGGAGAGCTGGGGTTTTAAGTACAAAATTCGGGTTATTTACTACGAAAGTGTTATTGATAAGACTATTGTTCTTACGGTTTTGTCAAAAGCTGAATTTTAATACTTGGCAGTAGATTTTTCAAAAAAAGTTAAGAAAACATGAATACAAATAAATTAACAAAATTAATAAAATAAATTAGTTGAAACTGTTTATAGTGTTCCACCATATTTACATCGTTAGAAAATACGAGCAGGAAAATTAGAATGCATCCTTGGCAATTACTTCTTTATCACCTTTAAGATTATTTATTTAACACAAAATACAAAAAATATGTCACAATTTTTCTCCTCTATTTACAGATGTGTAAACCATATATTTAATATATCTTGATAGAAATAATGCCATGGATATAAGGAAGGAGGATATTTAACAATAGTAGATTGTAAACTAATGTTACTATGACATTGATTGTAATGCTAAGTTTCCATACCTCCTGTACGGCGTCGTCGTTTTAACTGAGCACCGCTAAACGCTTTGACGTCAAAATAGTACAAATTTTTGTAACGTTTAGCTGTGGAGCGTTGTATATAGCAAACGTAAACATAATAACATAACCTTAAAATCAATTTTGTGAAGAATGTCCGACAAAGTATTAATCGCGCATATGTATGTCAAATTAAGCGGAAGCGGAGGAAACGAAGAAAAGTGGATTAATAACATTATACAAAACAGAAGTCGTCAAGGAGACCACAATCTTCTTGCTGAATTAAAAATTGAAAATAACAGTTTGTTTTTAATTATATGCGAATGAGAAAACACTTTTAATTATATTAAAGAATAGAGCCTATCGCAAAAATCCATTGGTCTAGAGAACCAATTCCTTCTGCAACACGATTGTCATTAACCCTCAGATAACATATCACAATTTTTATAAATATGTTAATGACATGTAATGAACATTTCTTATATATTGATAGAAATAATGACCATGGATATAATGCAGGAGATATTTAACAATAGTAGGAAGGTCCCTGCTCTGGAGCTGATCCTATGAGTATCTGCTAAAGCTAATTTAATATTAATTTGGAAAATTTGGTGACCGGTTCAAGAAAAACATGGTTATTCATAGCTAGTTGGTTTTACCACTTCCGGTTATACCCAAGTGTCGGTAGTCGCTTAGATTAAAAGGATTAGCTGCAGGTAGGTATTTCATGTCGAATTTTAAGGTAAGTTTGAATAATAAACTAGATTTTAGGCTCAATAGTGGTTCAAATTACAATTTCTAAAAAATCGACAGATGCGGTCTTAGCAGTAACTCGTGAATTTTGTTCCTGTCAAACAATTTGAATAAAACTTTGAGGCGTTAAAGTGATGGTGGTTGAATTAAAAATGACATTTGTATTTTCAAACAATAAAATTATAAATCCTAAACTTGCATTACCAAAAATGCAACTTACTCTATGTATCAAATGGAAAGCCTATTTTTATTACTCAAATCGATTGACGTCTTAATTAACGTAAGTTTGTTTAAAACTTTATTTGCCTAAACGTAACAGTTTCATACTTATTATCAAAAAGTCCAAATTGTTAAAATTTGTGATAAACATTTGGAATCTACTTAAATGGTAATTCCTTGTTCGTGACACCATGGAAACAAATAATTGACAATTCAAACAAAGAAAATATTTGAAAGTTACTGCAAAAAATTATGAAATTGATAATTCTGATTCAAAAGTCATTTTACCAAATAGGAAATTCTAGATAATATTTTTCAAATTCGATAAACAATTAGAGTAAAATTTAATACTTTATGAATAAATCGGAAAAACTACTTTTTACTGCGGAGGTTAATGACAAGTTCAGTCATCAATTCACGATAAAGATGCTTATTTATTTGTTTTAGTTTGTATAATAAATAAATATTGTTGACAGTTTGTGTTTTTCTTGATGAAATGGCTCGACTTGAATATTCTAATACAGATTATTTGAATTTAATTTTAATTCACGGAGAATGTCATAGAGTTGTAAAACGAACAGTAAGAACATTTATCGAACGCTATCCTGAGCGCTCCCAACCATCAGCAGATATAATAAGACCTGTTGTTCAAAATTTGGAACAGTTTGGCACATTTAAACACTCTGCGCCTCGCAAAAAAACTGCTATTGATAACGAACAGAATGAAGTTACAACTTTAGGATATTTCCGTGCCTATCCTTGTAATTCCTAAAACGACGCGAAAACAGATATTGGCTTAAAACCAACAACTATCAGAAGAATTCTTAAGAAACATAAGTTTAGACCATACTGTTTACAATTAGTTTAACATTTGAAAGAAGCGGATTTCTTGAAACGTATCGAGTTTTGTGAAACAATTTTGCTCAAAATACAAGAAATTCCTAATTTTTTGACTAATATCATATGGACAGGCGAATCTAAATTTACGAAAAATGGCATATTTAATCGCCGAAACTCGCATTACTGGAATAACGAAAATAGCAATCCAATTCGCGAATGCCATTTTCAGGAAATTTGGAATTTTAACGTATGTGCTATTCGGAATAACGAAATCTTTGACGTGTATTTTACAACGAAAATTTGAGAGTTTAAAATAGTTGATTGTTGCGATTTATGATTACAAATTTAATTTCTAGGAGAAAATTATCTTGAGATTATTAAACACTGAATTCAACCCCGATTAAATCTAGAAAGGAAAATTATGGTACCAACAAGACGGTGTTCTCACAACACCAACGCTGTTTCCATGAAACTTTATGAAATTTTTGAAGATCGTTGGTTTGTATAATGGTCTTTTCTATGGCAATAGGTCACCTGATCTTACGCCAATGGATTTTTATCTTTGGGGTCGAATTAAAATATTGTTTATGCTACACCACTAACGACTGAAAAGATAGCATATGCAAGAGTGCAAAATGCCTTCAATTCTTACTCCACAAGAAATTCAAAGGGCTACAAAAAGCTGTTAAGAGGTTCAACAATGTTAATCTAACGGGCAACATTTTGAACATTTATTGTAAACTAATTTATATTTGATCAACGAGCAAGAAATACTAAATAAGCGACTTTATCGTGTAAGAATGCACTGATAAGTATTAGTTACTACCTCGCAGTAAAAAGTAGTTTTTCGATTTACTCATAAAGTATTAAATTTTTACACTTATGTTGTATATCGAATTTGAAAAATGACTTAGAAAATTTCTATTTGGCAAAATGACTTTTGAATCACAAAATTATCAATTTTTATAATTTTTGCAGTAACTTTTTCAAATATTGTTTTTACTTTCAATTCTCAATTATTTGGTTTCCATGGTGACCACGAACAAGGAATACTAGATTTAAGTTGTAGCTCATTTTATCACAAATTTTAAAATTGGGACTTTTTGATAATAAGTATGAAACTGTTACGTTTAGGCAAATAAAGTTTTAAACAAATTACCTTAATTTTGACGTTAAATCGATCTGAGTAATAAAAATAGGGGTTTCCATTTGATTTTTGAGTAACTTGCATTTCTTGATAGTCAAGTTTAGACATTCATAATTTTATTTTTATGACAAATCAAAATGTCATTTTTTGCAGACTGTTGCAATAAACCTTTGCCTACAACACCTCAAAGTTTTATTCTAATTGTTTCACAGGAACAGAACAATTAACGAGTTATTACTAAGACCACATCTGTCAATCTTTTTAGAAAAATGTTTTTTTTTTAAAACGACTGAAATGTCGTATTTAGTTTATTTCACAAACTTACCTTAAAATTCGACATAGAATCCAAAAATGTATTAATATACGGGGAGTTCCATTTAAAATAAGCGACTAAGTACCGACTTCCGGTATAACCGGAAGTGGTACGAACGTGAAAATATTTTAGATGAGTTAGTCCTAACATCATTACTCTGTCACCAAATTTTCAAAATTATAGTAAGTTTGGTTTAGCAGATACTCATAGGATCAGCTCCCAAAGGCGGACCCTGTATTGTAAAACTAATGTTACAATGACATTTATTGTAAAACGAATACAGTTTACAGCACGATCCGCGTTAGCAGCGAGTGATGCAAAGTATGAGTTTTACAATCGTCATTGTAACATGTGTTTTACATAATACTTTTTCTATTTCGCATAAATTTATTTTTATTTGTTCTTAAAAACAAATGTGAAATCATAGTTTATTTAGATTTTTTATGTTGGTAATATAACGATAGTGAAATATTTGAATTATTAAGTGTCAAAATTTAAATTATGGATTCAATTGAAATCTCCTCCACTCCTCCAGGATTAACAGAGATGGCAGATAGTGCAGTCGAAAAGTTACTTCCTGAGAAATCACGAAGTAAATATGAAAAAGAGTATAAAAACTTGTGTACATGGTGCGAAGAAAATCATGTAAATGTATCGGAAAATATTGCACTGGCATACTTCAATATAATAAGTCAAACAAAAAAGGCATCTATAATGTGGTCAAATTTTCCGAACATGCCTTTCGTTATATAAGAATATTGATACATCTACTTATACCAAGTTGGTCGCATTTCTAAAGCGAAAATCTCAAAATTATGAACCGAAGAAATCTAAACTATTAGATTCCCAGGAGATTATTAAATTTATTAATGACGCTGATGACGACACCCTTCTGACAATGGAGGTAAATTTACTACTGTATTATTTTTTATAAGTAATATTTTTTATCGATGTACCATATTTCAGGCCATATTAGTAATGGGTGTTTGCGACAAAGGACCTAAAAATATAGCAAAATAGCACATCCCGAACAATACACGGGTCACTGTTTTCGCCGGTCGTCTGCATCGCACCTTGCCAATCAGGGAGGTGATTTGCTCACAATTAAAAAACACGGAGGTTGGAAGGATATGATGAAGAAAAAAGTGGAGGTAGCATCAATGCTTTGTAATTAGCCTTCTACTTTTATTGCAGTTAGTCTTGCGAGACTTCTTCAAACTTCTCAAAATCAAGAACATCGTGTTGAGTGCAATAGCCATGCAGATAACACAAATGAAAATGAAGTAAATCGGGATGTAGATTACCAAATTATTTCATCCTACATAAATATTTAAAATTCGCATAAAAATGTTTAACCTTTGTTGCAGCGATTTCCATTTGGGAAAAAAAGGAAAGGAAAGCAACATGTTTTATTTCCTCTACGAATGAGAGGATGGGCTGCTTGGGCTCTCCATGTTCCTTGAGCCACAGCTACGTATATATGCGTGGTGAGATTAAGAATAGGTGTGGTCAGGATATGATCGAAAGCAACGGAGTTAGGGTTCTGAGACATACTACTCCAACATTACCCTTAAATAGCCGCACATGATGTGCGTATACGCTATATGTTATAATTGGGGTTAATCCCCTGAAAAAACCTTATATAAGGTAGACGATAACAGGGATCGAACCCATTACCTCCTGAATGCTAAGCATACTGCGTTCCAATTAGCTCGGTTCCATTTGGATAAACTTGTTTATAATGGATATGAGTTAATTTTATTCTTTGAAACACAAAACAAAATAATGTTGTGGCCGTAGTTTAAATCTCTTTCTCTTTGCCTAATAATAAACCAACGTATACTTAAACACATTTCAGGGTAATGGAGCAAGGCATCTAGAAATGCAGTCTTATAGTATGGATACAATATTATTAACCGTTCTCTAATTATTCTTTTAATTACTTTCATTTCTCTGCCTATTCGTCTTTGGTTTAGTTCAGGAATTTTTCCAAAATTTTATCTTCAACATTATAGTGGAGGAAGCGACGACCGCGACAGTACATTTATATAAAACAGTATATACAGCTAAGAAGGCGTATTCTGTAAAACCATCCAAATATCGATGATTTTAAAAATACATCGTTTTTTTTCACCAAAAGAATACTTATGGTACTGCGCGAGTATTAAATTAAAAATGTGTTTTTTTATATTCCATTATTAAAGCTTTGTCAGTCGGTCTTAGTGATAAACAATGTACCGTACTATAAAGTTCTATAGTATCGTACTTCAACAAGTACCTCAAAAGAGGGGACATGAATGGTAAGCCAACAATATTAAAAAAAAAATTTCTATGCGCGACATGAATCAATGGTTTAACTAAGCAAGGTTGTACGTTAACATAATTAGTGAATTTAAAATAACGCATTAAAGCGCGATGATAACTTTTCACCTTTAATCCAATTACCCATGAAGTAAAAATTTCTATTCTTCTTTTAATTGATTTTATTAACCTTTGACATTTGACAAATTTTGTATTAAAATATTTTTGGACAAATTATAAATATTAGCGATATAGTACGGTTTGATTGGGGAGACATCAAAATTTGAAATTATGGATGTAGTTAAGTTAATGATGTTTAGCTCAGTGGGTGTGCAGCTTTCAAAGATAAGTGGAGTGCTAAATTATATGCTCAAGGTTTAAGTGGAAAATAAAATTGGATTGATACGTTAGTTAATACACATATTAATTAAAAGTAAATATTGACGGTTGACAGTTAAAATTATGTATACAAGGTCTAAGCAGAAAATAAATGCGTTAAATGGTTACACATACGCATTACAGTTGTTTGTTTTACGCTTAATATAGGTTTTTGCGACGCGAGGCTTTCGACGAAGGTTCTTTCGGCGATCCCCACTCCAACCCCGAACATAACCGAGATTGTAAGACAGGTGTAGGGCGTCGCTACTTGTTCGTGGGCCTTCGTGTATTATCGTGGTACCCTTAGCAGAAAATTTTAATTTGTATTATAATAAGGGGCCTAATGCTGACTTGTAAGACAGGTGTAGGGCTTCACAACTAGCCCTCGGGGCTCTGTCCCATTGTCGTGGCCCCATTCTCGGAAAATTTGAACTTGTATTTAAGTCGCTGCAGGTTATGGCAGGAAATATGGATTTGTATTGTAATAAGGGGTATAATGCTAACTTATAAGAGAGATGTAGGGCTTAGCAACTTACTCTCAGGCCCTCGCCCCTCGACCAAAGATTTGAATTTGTTTGTGGAGCTCTCGGGGCTAAACCCCAAGAGCAAGTTGTGAAGCCCTACATCTGTCTTACAAGTTAGCAGTAGGACCCCTTATTAGAATACAAATTCAAATTCCCTGCCATAACCAAACAGAATGCAGAGACAAATACAATTTAGATTTTGACGTCAAGGGGTCCACCTTATTAGAATACAGATTCAAATTTACCTCCTTAACCTACAGACTTAAATACAAATTCAGATTTTACACCTAGGGGTCAGGGCAAGGTGTCGAAGCCCCGAGAGTAAGTTGCGAAGCCCTACACTTGTCTTACAAGTTAACATAGGGCCTTTCTTATTAGAATACAAATTCAAAGCGAGCAAGTTGCGAGGCCTTATACCTGTATCAAAAGTTTGCATTAGGCCCGCTTATTAGAATACAAGTTCAGATTTCTCGCAATAAGTAATCAGAATGTAAACACTTAAATACGCATTCAAATTCAAATTTCCCGCCAAGGGACCAGGAAGCTAAGACCGAAAACAAGTTGCGAAGCCCTATGCCCTTATTATAATACAAGTTCAAATTTCCCCTCTAGATGGTTCCACAAACAAATTTTGGTCGAGGGGCGAGGGCCTGAGAGTAAGTTACTAAGCCCTACATCTGTGTTACAAGTTAGTATTATACCCCTTATTACAATACAAATTCATATTTCGAGCCATAACCTGCAGATACTTAAATACAAATTCAAATTTTCCACCAATGGGGCCTCGACAAAGGGGCAGAGCCCCGACAGCAAGTTGCGCAGCCCTACATCTGTCTTGCAAGTTAGCATTAAGCTCCTTATTATAATACAAATTCAAATTTTCCGCCAAGTTCACCATTACAATACACGAAGGCCCACAAACAAGTTCCGATCACGACAAGGGGTGAAGACCCGAGAATAAGTTGCAACGCCCTACACCTGTCTTACAATCTCGGTTATGTTCGGGGAGGGTTGGAGTGTGGTCGCCGAAACAGCCTTCGCAGAAAGCCTCGCGCCGCAAAATTTTACCTATATGAAGCATAAACTGTAATGCATATGTGTGACCATTTAATGAATTTATTTTCTGCCTAGACTTTGCACACATAATTTTAACTGTAAACCTTCAATATTTAGTTTTAATTAATATGTGTATTAAATAACGTATTAATTCAATTTTATTTTCCACTTAAACCTTGAGCATCTAATTTAGCAGCCAACCTTAAATATTTTACTTATTTTTAGTTCTTTGAAATATTCAACCGCTTAAGATATGTTTGCTAAAAACCAAAACTGTGCCCTCTTCACCGTTGGATTTTTTCCAAAATCTAGCTAGCTCCCATAAAAATGAAATCACGTACGTCATTTCGTTCTGGAGCTATCGTGGATATTAACATGCATTCACATACACGCACACACTTACGTACACATGCTTGTACGCACGCACATACAAACGGACACGCACGCACACAGACACATACACAGTCGATTAGCGATAGTCAAAATAATGTCAATTGCATAATCTTCTATACACGCACACGCACACGCACACGCATACGCATACGCACACGCACACGCACACGCACACGCACACGCACACGAACACGACACACGCAACGCATACGCATACGCACAGCACACGCACAACGCACACGCATACGCACACATACACACACACACACACACACACACACACACACACACCCACACACACACACACACACACACACACATACACACACACAACACAACACAAACACACAACACACACTCACACACACACACACACATACATACATACACATACACACACACACACACACACACACAACACACACAACACAGACACACGCACAGCCAGACCACACACACACACACACCACACGCACACGCAAGGGCACAGGCACAGGCACAGGCACAGGCACAGGCACAGGTGTACAGGCACAGGCACAGGCACAGGCACAGGCACAGGCACAGGCACAGGCACAGGCACAGGCACAGGCAAAGGCAAAGGCAAAGGCACAGGCACAGGCACACGTATACGCACACGCACACACACACACGCACACGCCCGCGCGCACTTAGACGCAGACGCAGGCACAGGCGGAGGCACAGCTACAGGTGCAGGCACAGGCACAGACACAGGCACAGGCACAGGTACAGACACACGTGCACACGCACGCGTTTAAGTGTGGGCTTAGGAAAAAGCTAACAGTATTCTTTATCTTACCCTTAAACCCCTACCCGTTCGAAGTAATTAAGATTTTATTATCGCCTTTACCACCGACCGTACTAATGGGACTATGCCACTTCTAGCCCACTCTACAGTGTTTCCACATCTCACGGTTATGCGGTGTTGCCACATCATGCGGTGTTATCAAGTTTATTGATCTTCTTAGTCATGAATTGGTGTGAAATTAAAAACTCAAAGCCACACCCTTATCTAAGGCAATCCGAGTGTCCAAGGTGCCATATTACCAGGCCGATCCCTATAAATAAAAAAATAGAACCTATAATACCAATTTCTGAAAGCGAGAGGTGTTTCAAGGTCTGTGTGTAATTAATATCTTTTTGAATAACAACCAGAATACAAATATTTGCTTAGAAGATTTTAATTTTCTTCTATATAAGTGTGAAACACCAATTTTTTTGGAATCTATGTTGCTACTTTTAACGATAGATTAACACTAAACCCTAACGATAAGTTATTTAAAATAAAATATAAAATGATAGAGTTAACATCAGCAGTTAGTGATTGTAAGTGTAGCTAGAAAGTAACAATGTAATTTCCGTAATTATTGTAAAATCTATTTTTCGAACGGATCACACAACGGTATGATTATAATGTTGATATCAGTAGTACAAAAAATGGCACATAAAAATGTGCAGGAGAGTCTTGAAGCAAATGAAGATGGAATATATGTGTATTCAAAGAAAATGTAATAAACTATCTGCTTACATTTGCTTGAAATCATATGTTACAAAGAACAACTTTACTTCCCAGACAAACTCGTTGAAAAAGAAATATACAGTAATTTTTTATTCAAGAGATTAGTGCCTTGGATTGTATCCCAATTTAACTTGGGTTATTGGATTAATATGAAACAGAAAAATTAACACCTGTTTTTCAATTAAATAGTTCATTTAGAAAATCTTATCAGAAATTTAGGTTCTACTTATTGTTGCAAGTTGGCGTAGTAACAAATTTTAAACTAGTGTTTATATAAGTATAGGTCATTACGTTAATTTCAATGTAGAAATAAGTAAATAAAAGTATATAACCATGGGTTAAATAATTATTTATCCTCATAAAGCAGAAAATTATAAATTAATTAGAGAATACCTAATAAGAATGATATATAAGAGTGAATAGTGTAAGATAAGGGTTTTACTTAGGGCGAAATTATTTTGTATATCTACGCAAACTTTACTATACAATTATGGATGTGGAGTAAAACATGGTAAATCAAATTACTATAGGTGTAATTTCTAGTGACGGGATGATGCGTATAGAGATGACTCATATCCAGTTGTGCAGCGTTTGAATTTTATATATAATAATTTGTAGGGGAGTGAATTTAAAACGTTTAAATAATAATATTTTATCTAATGTGATACTAATAATTTTGTTACTACCAAAAAATATTACCCATTTGGTATATGATACCGTAATAGTATCCAACATTATGAAAGCAAGCAAGTTAAAAGACGTTATTAAAGGAATCTAGAAATAATAATGTGTTACGTATTTAGCAATATTTCACTTATATCATCTCATTTGATTAATTATTTTATTTAGGGAAGTGCAAACTCGATAACATTCTTATACACGGCAGACTAAGTAGTTGTGTATTTTATTTAAAATTATTTTACTAAAAAAACATTTAAATTTCTCATTGTTCAATGTACTTGGGATATTGAAATCATAATAACTTTGAGTGAGAATGTATGAAGGTAAAGTAATTTCAATGAACCATCATTATTAAAATATTATGATCTGATATGAATATTAATAAATTCTCAGGCTTTTAATTGTTTCAATGGGTTTAAGCGACATCCTGTTGAAATTATACAAGGTAGATACCACAATTTTTGGACCAAGACTCAACAGTAAGAAGCCATGTGAAACTGAATGATTTGGTACTTGACTATCACTTAAAGCTACGCCTAATAATGCAAGAAGTAATGTGTTGCAAATAACGAATTAATGGAGCAATACCACACAAACTTCAAAATCTAATTTCTTCAAAAGAATTGGTCTAAAATATTAGAGCATGGTATCGTGGAAAAGGTAATGAAAAAATATTAAAACGATGTACCACACTATCCCACACACCTATTGCAATTTTCGGGGTTGAACTTACTCCGCAAGGGGATGGGGCTGTTACCGCCACAAGTACCATACAGTAGTTTCACCTTTTACCAAATTTGTAGTTCAACAAAACCTTTTAGTGAATATTGATGTACTTTTTTGAAATAAAATAGTATAGTGTTATTTCTGAAAAGAGATTTGTGTTCATTTATAAAAATGACTGAAATAATATAATACACCCTGTATAATTTTTATTTATACCACTGGATAGCATTTTTTACAGGATTTCCAATGATGTATTACAAGTAGGGGTTCGCTATTTAATTTTTTTTAGTTGGTAGGTGGGGCGTAGGTTGATTGAGTTGTCTCCTATGTCATTTTGGTTCTTTCTACCCTAGAAACGGTTTAGAGAATTTTTTGATATCATCATTTATTCATGAGATATAGTCTATTGTAAGTTTTTAAATTGACACACCGTATATGCATGGTGGGATTAAGGATGGGTGTGGTGAGTATAGGATCGGAAGGAACGGAGTTAGGGTTCTGAGGGGAAAAATACTACCCCAGCATTCGCCTAGGCAGCCGTACCTGGTGTGCATGTATGCAGTGACCATGCCGCTACATGTGTATGAGGAAAACCCCCTGAAAAAACCTCATACAAGGTAGACGGTAACGGAATCAACCCATTACCTCCCGAATGCTAAGCAGGTCGTGTCACCACTACGCTACCAGCTCGGTCATATATACATATATACATATATACATATATACATATATATATATATATATATAATATATACATATATATATATACATATATACTTATATACATATATAATATATATATATAATATATATATATATATATACATATATAATATATACATATATACATATATACATATATACATATATACATAGAAGAGATGGAATTTTTAATATGCACAATGTACACTATTACTCCTATGTTGATGAAAACCCTCATGCGGTAAGGGAAAATAAACATCAGGGAAGGTTTAGCATTAATGTATGGATAGGTGTTCTGGGTGATAATTTGCTTGGACCCGTAGAATTGCCTAATCGTTTAAACGGTGAAGAATATCTCAACTTTCTACAAAGTACTTTATCGGATTTATTAGATGATATTAATCTGAATATTCGGCGGAACTTGTGACTGTCGATAGTAGTCCGGCTCACTATAGCAGAACTGTTCGTACTTTTTTAGATAACAATTACCGAGAGCGATGGATCGGAAGAGACGGTCCCGTTACTTGGCCGGCAACGTCTCCAGATTTAAATCCTCGCGATTTTTGTGCTTGGGGATATCTAAAATCAATGGTTTATTCCTAACCAATAGAAACACGCGATCACCTTTAGAGAAGAATTCAAGGTGCTTGCGAGGAATTTACGAATAATAGAGAAAATTTGTGCATAGAAACTGATGGTTGTCATGTTTATTGTAGATTCAGTTTTGTGTTTCACGCTTTCAGTTGTCATTTTGAATTTTTTTGTATTATTAATTGTGTCAGCAACATTTTTTGCATTAAAAGCGAGTATTTTTTACCCGAGTTTATCTCTTACTTTCTAAAGCAAAATTAATTTATGACATGAGAGCAGTTTTACGGTCACGCAATTGTTATTTTGTTTATTTTCCATAGCCATCTTTCATAATTGTAAATGAATTCGTTAGTTTATTTTATAAAAGTATGATTAACACATGAAAAGTTTAAATCGATTTATTTCGAAAACGGTGCGTCGTAGTGATTTCAGACACGAGTATCATTCTTTTATGAAAAAATCGAAATGTTTTAAACTTTATGTTAAAATTGCGAAATTTTGAAAAACAAAAAACTTATGAATAACAATGTCCAATGCCACGCCCAAACGAGCCGCTTATGAGTACAACTAAAAAATTATATTCACGCTATACGATTGGGCATATTCCACTAAATAAATATACAGAACACTATCATTTAAAGGGAAACCATTTTGAAGATATTTGAATTAAACCGATGTTAGGGCGCCATCTTCCAAGAGCTCCAGCTCTCTTAGGAAGTATTTTTGTATTAAGGTAGTTTACGTTAGATCGACATATATATATATATATATATATATATATATATATATATATATATATATATTTTGAGATGTTTAGAAAGGAGTAAGACAAGGATCGGACAGTTTAATTAGTAATTTCTTTAAAAAAGGTGATTTCAAGCATGATGCATGTGCGAGACATTCAATTGATATAATTTGGTTCACGATGGGTTTAAAGTGGATTCATATAATTACATTCAAATCATAATTTAATTTTCCCACTAAATCCTGAACTCTATCCCCACTTTGAGATAATACACATTCGATACAAATAAGTATTCACATTTAATTAATATAATTATTGTAACAAATCATAATCATCCAATATATATATATATATATATATATATATATATATATATATATATATATATATATATATATATATATATACATATCATATATATATATATATATATATATATATATATATATATATATATATATAGATATCAAGGCTTAATCAAAAATGGATTTAAGCAAAACAAATAACTAATAACCCTTATCAAAAAGTGTTGTTTATTAATAGCCACCCAGTTTTACTTGAAACTTTACCTACATAGATCTGCTTCGTCAATTGGTCCTTGTTCATTCTTTTAACATGACCAAACCATCGAAGTGTACTTCCTTTGTACATATCCGTCAATGTGTTTTCCATGTCACATTTGCTCATTTTCCATTCATTTCTCACTATGTATTTTCGTTTTACCGCATCCGTTCTGCAGAAATTTCATGCTCACAGTGTTTATCTTACGTTCGTGGTTTTTCTGACACACCCAAGTATCACTTGTATACAGTACTGACGGAACAAACGAACAAACAAATCGCTAGTTTCGCTGCTGTGCCCATACTCTCATTTTTAATTATGGTCCATATACTTCCAATCACTATCATTCCATCCATTGACACGCTCCTCAATTGCACCATACAGTCTTCATCTGCAGTGGATTCTACCCAAACACACAAACTCATCAACGTGTTCTACAATCTCATCGTGCCCGGTAAACACGCTACTCCGTTTTACATACTCACGATTAAAACTACTACTTTCGTTTTTCCGCCATTTACTTTAAGATCCATACTCTCACAGACTTTTTCAAGCTTCCTCAGCATTGTTTGTAGCTGCGTCGTATTTTATCAACAGTAAAAACACAAGAGCTTTTATTTTATTTAAATTTCTCTTTGTAACGAAATAATTTTGCCAATCAGTATTTTCACGAGAAATACTGACATGGAAAAATTGTGAGACCCAATGTCAAACGATTCTACCAAATGTCAGTTTTTCGAGCAAAAATACTGATGGAGAAATTTTGAGGTCAAAAGAAATTTATCCGTAAAATAAAAGCTCGAGTGTTTTTTGGCAAGATAAATTAACGACAGAATATATGAATGAATTTTGTATGTTTCAACATCATCAAAATTTTATAATTATAACTGACAACAATTTTAAAGTGACGTACCGACGAGACGGACGACTACTGGATGTAGTCTGACTATGAGGAACAGGCGTTTTTATGGGTGATAAAAACCGTGCACTTTTATTATCACTGTAAAACTGACAAAAACGTTAATTTATCTAAGTAAAACTGTATCAGAAAAATATACCAAAACTAACTATGATACTATTTTCATCAGCATTACTTGCCTAATGTATTGACCCATGAATATATTCACCACCCACGATGACCTCACGCAGCCCAATCTAACTTCTTGCTCTATTTTGAGGTATTCACTTAAGCCCCCTCTAACCCTGACACAGGTTCGGCTACGGTCATATACTGTCCTCATTCGATTTACTAGACATTTATTCACTCCATACTCCCTAAAAATGGCTCAGAGCTTCTCCGTATTCACTCGTTTTCTCCAAGTCTACAAACGCACAGTACAGCCTTCACATTAAACACTTTTTAATCACCTTCGGCAGAGCAACTATCTGGTCCTCGCAACCCCTCCTGGTATGAAGGCACCTTGAACATCTCAACTCCTACTTTATGTTATAGCACATACTCTAAAACTCTTTCAAATACCTTACCAGAATCACTCAACAAACTGATCTGTCTGTAGTTTTTACAAACACTCTTACTCCCCTTACTCTTGTACGGCGAAACAGTAATGGCACTTTTTTAATCAAACGGTATTTTTCTGCGCTTATGTATTATATAATCTACACAATCTTTCCTTAAACTTTGCACATCCATTTTATATTTTGCATAAACTGGTTTTAATTGCTTTATTTTCCTTATTTTGTTTGATATATATACTACATGCGGTGGATTGGCCATATTTAACACATAGTTTGCCAAATTAGTTTTATTCCTGCTACGATACCAGCTAGCCGGTACAGTATTTCTATTGTAATATATATATATATATATATATATATATATATATATATATATGTTTCTATTTAGATTTCACAAGTATTCATGTTTAAATAAGAATTTTTTTTTTTTAAAATTTTTTAATTAATAATAAATTTCAAATTCAAGATTAACGTTATTCAACTTTGTCAAGAATTTATTTAATAAATATAATATTTAAATAAATTCTTGACATAGTGTGAACAAAGGACGTTCTGAAGTTGAATTAATTTTTTACGTTGTAATTACACAAGTTTTAAAGAAAAAATGTCTTATTTAAATATAATAATTATATATATATCATGATATATATATATATATATATATATATATTATATATATATATTGTAAGCAGTCGCTGTACTGTCTTGTGTGACTGTGTGTGTGTGTGTGTGTGATGTGTGAGTGGTGTGTGTTTATAATTGCAATAAAATGGTCAACATTAAAGAACAGAACTATTGAAAGTAACAATTTCTTAAAATTAATCAATTTCATCAGTATTATGCCTGGTTAAAATTAATAGTGACATTCGAATTTGTGATATTATGAATTGTCAACGCCAGTCCCTGCTTCACCTGTTCTTGGGTGAACCTTATTTCTTGTGTTTCTGATGTCGATGTTGAAGAAGGGAGTTCTGTTTCTGATGTCGATGTTGAAGAACGTGTTGGAAATGACCGTTTCGTGATTAGGACACTTGCAATGTTCATCTGGCTATCCAAAGAGCGTTCTACATATCCTTCCGCCACTGTGTTAGATTTACATCCCCCTAATCTCTTCGACTGTAAGACATCTCCCTCAGTATTTGCAAGGATAGTACCCTCCGTACGCCTAAACCAATGACCTCTGAACGTACCAATATTTTAAGCTTTAAGTAACCTGCAATCTTTTCGAAAATTCCCAACAGAATTGTGCTCAACCGGCTACTTTGTTATCTTGCCAAATCTCATCTGCATAAACAGCATTTGTTTTCAATATTCTCACGAAGATCAATGTACTCTACAGTAGACTTTTGAGACTTATAAGCAATATTTAATTTTTTAGATAATCTTTCAGCTATGCACACTTTGAAATATCAATTCCGTAGCTAATGTTCATTGTCGCCCTCAGCATGGAATAGAATGTCCACAGGGTGCATGAATTTTGTTGTTCGGCTAATTTAGCAAAATAAGAACGCACAACATTCTCTGACTTCATATTTTGCACTCCCTTATCGATACACCAGTTCCTGTACGCCTCAGATTTAATCGCATCTTTCCTCTTTTGCGGCAGCAAATCCGCTTTTTCCTTTTCTGCAGCAGCTTTTACGTCTGGTGAATTGTACTCTAAGTGTAGAATGGTCAGTCAAACATATTTTTGACCAACTTTAACACAAATTATCAACAATACAACGATACTTGTGAAACTAATAAATTAATTTGACAGAAAAACCAGTTTGATGACTCGTTACAAAGCAACGCGCAACTTTATAAATGTAGCGTGCCCACTTATTACTTTGAATTATGTTCACAATTTTAGCAAACAGCTCTATTCAACCAAATAAATAACTGCATGTGTGAATTCTTTACCTATTTTACATATCTTGCCAGTTGCGCCATTGCCAATTGCGCCAACTCATTAAATTGTGCCAGATGCGCCACATAAATTTTTGCTTTTAGTGGATATTGCATTTGCGCCAAATATAAATTTATGAGAAATTGAGTTGATGATAACACAATAATAAACTGTCAAAGGTAGATTATATTATCGGACATTTTAAAGCAGGATACGAAAGTAATCAACTAGCAATAACTCGACAATCACTAATTAGTGCAACATTATTTGGATTAATAATAATTATTTCCATTAATGAATTAAATCTTTTGTACCCAATCACGTAAAAGGGGTTGTTATTAAGAACTGATATAAATAAAAAACATTTGAAAGGGCCATTAGTCTTGAAATTTTTCTTACGATAACGATTTTTAACACGGCTGTTATAAAATGGAATATATTGAAACCTCTAAAGGCAAGGTTGCTTTATTACACGAGGGCTATAAGTATCGATAAAGATCTTGATCGAAAAGTGTATCGAATACAATATGCCATTAGTTCTGATCTTCATAGCTTTCGAGAAGGCTTTCGACACGGTGGAACTGGAAGCAATATTGGAAGCACTTAATCAAAGCCGAATAGACTATAGATATACGTCATTAATTAGAAATATCTATAGAAACGCTACATCAAATGTAAAGGTGTAGAAGACTCTGAAAATTTAATATAGAACGTGGCGTAAGACAAGGGATAACATCTCACCCAAACTATTTACGGCGGCTTTAGAACTTGTATTTAAAAACACAGAATGGCAAGATGTCGGTGTCAACATCGATGGACAAAGACTAAACCACTTACGATTCGCCGATGATATTATACTGATTTCGGATAACTTACAAGATGCAACCTTTATGGCCAAGACACTAAAAGACTCCTCTGAAAAAATAGGACTAAAAATAAACTTCGGAAAAACAAAGGTCATGACAAATTTGGTAATGAGCGACAACATAAACATTGACAACAACACCATACAGCAAGTACATACATATAAATATCTAGGACACGAACTTAAAATTGGGAGAGACAACCAAACACACGAAATAAACAGACGAATTGGTCTGACCTGGGCAGCTTTTGGCAAGCTGAATTACATTCTAAGATCAAATGTCCCAATGTGTTTAAAAAGAAAAGTGTACAACCAGTGCGTCTTGCCAGTGCAAACATATGGAGCGGAAACTTGACATTAACAAAAAATCAGCTAATAAGTTAAGAATAACACAACGAGCCATGGAGCGTGCAATGCTGGGCGTAAGCCTCAGAGAACACATAACAAATGAGGAAATTCGAAGAAAGTCAGGAGTCCAAGACGTCATTGAAAGAATCACAACGCTGAAGTGGAACTGGCGGGTCATCTAGCGAGAATTGAGATGGTCGGTGGACCAAACACATTATGGAGTGGAGGCCCAGAGAGACCGAACGAAGTCAAGGAAGACCACCGACGAGATGGACTGATGACCTGAAACGGATAGCAGGAAATTGGATGCGAGAGGCACAAGAACGACGCAACTGGAAAAGCTTAGGGGAGGCCTATGTCCAGCAGTGGACGCAAATGGCTGTATGATGATAAGTATCGCCTCAAAGGAAGAAATAAAAATAGCATAGTGTGGACCTGTGTTCATGAAAAAACTTTAAAGTGTCGAGGATCTCTGATTGGGGAGTCGGAAAGTAGTGAAGTTCACCAACGTTTATCTCCTAACTGTATTGCTGGTGTGGCCAAGGCGGAAGTCGAAACACAACTTTTTAAGTGTAAGAAGAGCGCCAGGGAAGAGCTATCGCCAGTTACCAATATATTTGATGAAGACATGAGAGATGCGATGAATAAAGGGTATGATTATGTAACCAATGTACCGCAATTTTCTTCAATGACTTCCTCACTATACCGAAACCGACGAAAAGCTCTTGGAGTATCTTTCATACTAGGAAAAAGAGAAGACATTAAGTTGCCTCTGAGTCTAACACAATACTTCTTATGGATTGACGATGCCGACGAACACTGTATCTTGACATTTGCCAGTCCAACTGTAAGGAGACTTTTGGCCGATAGTAAATATATTTTCACGGATGAGACATTCAAGAGCTGTCCAAAACAGTTTTAGCAGCTGTATACGATCGATGCTGATGCAGGCAGTATTACTGAATCAACTGGTGTTTTTCCATTGGTGTACGCTTTGTTGCCGAATAAGGAACATGAAACATACGTGCGACGTTTTACTCTAATTAAACAAAATGTGCCGTTTTGGTTACCGGAATTAATTAAAATAGACTTTGAAAGTGCTGTTCTTCAAGCCCTGCGTGAAGTGTTCAAACATACTATTGTTTCTGGATGCAATTTTCAATTCGGCCAATGATTATTTTGTAGAAGAATGGCTTGACAACAATAATTTCGAGAGAATTTGGAATTGCAGTGGTCAACGACATCGAACAACTAACGCGTCAGAAGGTTTAAATAAAATAATTGGCAAAATTAATCCAAACGTTCTAATTAATTAAAACGTTAAAAGACGACTCTTTATACTATAATGGAATATACGCAAAAGTAGAATTGGGATTACCAACAAAGCGGAGAAAGAAAACATATGTAGAACTAGATAATTGAATAAATAACATTTTACCGAAGTTTAACAAAGAGGAAACCAATTTAGAACACTGTTTAAAATGCTTGGCTTACATACAAAGACTTCAGTAGAATTTTTTTTAAATTTATATTTTTTTCATTCTTTGATACCGTGTATATTATGTATGATTTTGTAATATTGATGTAAAATATAATGCAGTGTAAATCTAAAGTATATGTGTCTTATTCTACCATTTATTCAGCGTTTATGTTTCATTCGGCGCAAATGACAATCTTCATCAACAACAAAAATATAAGAGGCGCATTTGGCACAAATTAATGATTCGGCGCAAATGCCTAGTAACCCTATTTTAACAGTGGCTTTTTCATGACACCCCAATTCATACTCTTTATTTTAAATTATTTATTTTTAGGTAGATTTAAAATGTTACATGTAAAATAGTAAGTAGTAAAATAGTAACTTCATAATTTAATAATTTAAAAACTTGTCATATAAAGTACAAGCCTTTGTTAAATAGTTTTAGAAAACAATTATCTACATATAATTACTGAAAATAAATTTTTAAGTTGAATTATACCACTCGGTAATGGTTCAGCAACGGGCCGTGGGATGCAAAAATTAAGAATGATTCCGCTATTTCAATCTTCTCTATTACAAATTATCTATTAGATAGATGGCAGACCTACAAAAAATGGTATGTAATTTTACCTCTAGATTTAATCCAATAATTTTTAATATCTTCTACATACATTAACTGAGATTATGTACAGTACAAAATAACTGATTTTACCAAAATGACACACACGATGAGGTAATAACGATATATTGTAAAAATTAAACAATTAATCACTAATATTATATAACAATACAAGGTGAAACTTTTCCTATGACACCATGAATGATTTCAAAAGGTGCGTTTTGTGAATGTGTTCCCTTGACCCAAGAAATACAATCAATCTGATAAAAATTGAAATATCTCAAAACCTATTATTTGCAAAGACTATCTGAAATTGACTTTAGATAAATATACTTCACACAATCTCGAAGCAAGTGCTCAGGCAAACAAACTATAGTATGTTATATACCTAGGAACCTGTATTTTGTTGTTTTCTAAAAAGTATTACTTCCATATCAATATTGAACTTGACTATAGTATTTTAATTTATGTAACAAAGCTTCTTATTTAGAGTGACATTTGGGTTTTAACAAACAAAATACACACACGTATCACACAAAAAAAACCGAACGCGTTTCAGTAGATAAGCTATCATCATAAAGTGTCGACTAGGACAAATCAAAGAAATTCCTAACATATGGATATATATATATATATATATATATATATATATATATATATATATATATATATATATATATATACATATAAACCTTCCTAGTGTCACCATTTTGTAGCATGTACGTTCGTTATGGCACCAGTATATACCTTTTATTGGTGCCAGTTCGTTTTACCTCGTATTTGGGTACTACCATACTAGATGTACTTAAATATAAAATTTGGTGAGGGTGCTACAATGAACGTATATCTATAAAATCGAGATTTTAGTTGACGCTGTAGATCTCATGACGGCGCTTCCATCGGAAAGTATAAGAGAATGGTCTTAGTAGCACCATTTACGTTGTCGCACCATACACTTAAAACCACGTGCATTACAAGGTCAACTAGTTGTTGTTTATTTTAGGTCTCCCTTTTGCGACCCTTTGTATTAATTTATTACTGGAGAAAATATCTTTAATTTCAAAAATGTTTAAAATTTGTAAATTACGTCCTTTGTGACAAAAGCTTAGACGAGAGGAAATAAATGCGTTATTTTATTAAATGTGACAACTTCCCTTACGATTCAAAGTATTAAAAAGTTATATTTTAATACGTAACGCTGTTTTTACTATTACTACTTAATTAGCTTATTGATGGACTGCTAAAATTTGATGTTGATCAACAGAACACGTTTATAATCCAGTAGAATATCAAGATTTCAATAAATGTCAGAGACTATCAATTTCGTTTCTTTATTCTACCTGTGTTACCAGTTTTAACAAAAGCTTTACGCTGTATTATAACTTGTTGTCTATTGAAATTGTAGTAAACATAGGAACCGAATTTTTAAATTCTTTTCAATTTTCGGTAATTGTAGTTTGCATGTATACAATTTGAGGACTTTAATAAAATTAAATTTAAATACCCGTCGTTTATGTTATTTTTAACATTTAATTAACTAATTTTATGGCGGCAAAACTATAAAATTAAATTTGATTAGTTATCGTTTACTTTATGAAACGAAACCGTTTTTAGGAAAGTTTTGTAAAAACATAACGATTGCTCAACTAAAAGGCAAAGTTCAACATTTAAAAAAAATAAACCGATGACTTACATTTTTTCGTGATAGAAATTTTATATTATTGAATGTATTTTAGTGTGTTTATGTTTGAACATAACAACATTTTAGATATTTTTATGGTTTAATAGTAATAGTAGGAACGGCAACAATAAATCAATTATTCGGTATTGTCAATCCTGTCTGTCTCTTATTACGACATAAAATGACGCTGCTTCATCTTGTAAAAGCGACTGAGGTTCTAATGTTTTAATAAATAATACTGCTACTGGCGAAGATCACTGTAAGTGTTATCGAAACTTTTAGATTGTATAACTTATACTACAAATACACCTTCAAAAAAAAACAAAAGATAAGTATTTTAATATGTGTGGATATAGCGAAAGTTTACATTTTCATAAAATTATAAATTATTGATTTAATTATTACGAATTGCTTGTTATCTCACGCGAGTGAATACAAAACTAATCAATAAACCTGCTGAAAAGGATTTTCCGAAAAAGCGGTATTTATTTATTAACAATGAAATAGTTTTTTTTCAACCTGCAAGATTATCAAAAAAAGTGCAGGTTTTAATCAATTCTTAGAATAACGGGAAAAGGTTGTCGAAGATTTTACAAAGCATAAAAGCTATTTTATGATTTCTGCAAACGCATGTGTTAAGAAATCCCGTTGCCTACATTCTTGCAGAAAAGTTGTTTGTGACGTCAGTGCACCACGGACCTCCCAACCAGTCATTATATATAAGGTGCCGGATCGCATATACACGTTTTTCTATTAACTGGTGCTTAAACGTAACTTTATGTATACAAAATTCCGGGTGCCACTTCGACGATTAGTTTCACGGTGCCACAAGAACCGATTTTCAATATATATATATATATATATATATATATATATATATATATATATATACAGTGAGGTTTTTTTTCACTGAACATAGCAAAACATATTAACACTATTAACCCTATGTTCAGTTTTAAAAGAACCAAGTCAATGCATTGCCACGGGTTACTTGTTACAAATATTGGGTAGGCAAGCAATCCAACTTATAGGTGTGCTATTTTTTATTTTGGTAGAACTGTTATTTTATTTTTCGGTTAAGTATTGTTGCATTAATTCTTACAGTAAAGTAACAACTTTAGTGAGAAACTTTTAATGAAATCATTTTAACAAATATTCAAAGTGACCTCCTTCTTGCTCCAAGCAATATGCTAAACGATCGTAAAATCCTTGAACAGTATTTCTTAAAAAAACAGGATCCATTTCGTTGCAGACGGTACGTATTCTATTTTTTAGCTCTCCTGTATTCTCTATTACTATATTATTTTAGACTTTGGATTTGAGGTAACCCCAAAGAAAAAAGTCATTTGGTGATAAATCGGGGGACCTCGGTGGCCAAGCTATGGGTCCAAATCTCCCAATCCAGCGATCCTGTAAGGTTTCAGTGAGGAAACGTGTAATAGGATCTGTGGAATGTGGTGGAGCGCCGTCCATTTGAAACCATGGATTCTCAATATTTAAGGCTTCTAGTTGTAGGGTAATGTCTCTTTGCAGAAATTTGGCAGCATTCAGGTTGCCATTAATAAAAATGTACCAATCAGGGTACTGCCACCTATTCCAACCCAAACATTAACTCTCCTATTGTATTGAGTGTGTGTTAAATTTTGAACGTGTGGGTTTGTATGTGACCAATACCTGTGGGAATAAGGAAACAAGGATAACAAGAAAGGGGAGAGAAGTGCTAGGTCCAAACCCATAATTCTGTGAATGAACTATGCCATCTAAACAAAACGATGCTCATCTGTGACAACTATCTAGTGTAAAATCTCTTCATTTTCATTTAGTAAATTAAATACTGTTTCACAAAAAATTGTTCTTTTAATTTGGTCAAGAGGAAAAAGCTGTTGGTGATTGGAAAATTTAGAAGGTTTGTATTTACACTTTTTAAAAGTTTTAAGAACAGAGGATTTCGAAATACGAAATTCATTTGCAATTATCAATGAGAGGGTAATGGAATTTTCTTCCGCATAACATAATATCTCTATTTCTCGTTCTTCTCTCAAGACAGGGCAGGCTTTTATTCTTCTTTTATGTGACTGTATTACACAACCTTCATCATTAAATCTTTTGATTATGCTGTGAATAGTTCCGACAGATGGTATTGGTCTTTCGGGATAACTTACAGAAAACAAATGGCGCACTTGTCTTATACTCATATTGCTGTTGTACCAGCGTAGAATCTGAATGTTTTCATCATTTAAATACATACTGCAAACTACTAGTGCAAATTCAACTTTGTAAAAAGAAATCAGTTTTGAAAGTTTTTCATGACATTAGTGACACTTGTTAATCAAAGGTTGATTGATAATGTTGAAATTGCTCTTGTAATGCATTGACTTGGTTTTTTTTAAAACTGAACATATGGTTAATAGTGGTAATATGTTTTGCTAAGTTCAGTGAAAAAAACCTCACTGTATATATATATATATATATATATATATATATATATATATTTTTCTTGAAAATAATGACTGCACTGTTAAAATTGATAAGATTCGATAATGAAACTCGATTTTTAGTATTGCTTTGAACTAATTTGTTGCTTTTCAGTGGTTTTATAAACAGAATTACAAAGAGTAACAAGATGTATATCATGTTATATTAGAGTACGTTATAATGATATCAGTTGAAAAATACAACTACCTATATATATATATATATATATATATATATATATATATATATATATATATATATAAATGTGGTGGTTATCTACAAAGTTCTATAATGTATTTATTTGTTTATAGTATATTTAATTACCTTTAGCTACTACGTACAGAATGGTGGTTACATACAACAATTAACATATAAACTAAAATAGGTGTAAATATAAAATAAATGTAAATAACATAACACAGTTGATTCGACCACAAGCACATATCACAGGTTAGTACGTCAAAGATTAAAATTTATTTAGAAACGATATGGAATAATTTAACAATAAATGTTACAGTACGTTAACCTTTTAGATCTCGAAATTCCTAATAGTTGTACATGCTACAACATTGCTTTAAAATAAAATAGACATATCAATAATATTATAAAAAAGGAGAAAAAAAGCAAGCTTAAAAAGCGGTGAAATTCAGTCTCTAAAATGTACCAGAATACATACATAATTAATACAAACAACGATATCACACATTAGTGCACATGTTAGTTTTCTTATTCATCCGATTAAGCTGTTGTTTGATATGCACCATTCCTAACCATAGTCTTTTTTTGTAATTATGCTCTATGCTGAGAATTTCAGTGCTTCAGTCCATGTTATAGTCAATGGATCTAATATGTTTTACTAATGCGCACAAAGTTGATTTATTCTCATTCTTGCTGTCACTTTTGTAACTAATAATTCTACCGCCAACATTCCGTTTAGTGTGCCCAATATAACTGAGGTTGCACTGAGCACGTAGAATTTTGTATATAACGTCATACTGCTGTGAAGTGGATAACCGATTTTTCAATGTAGTGTATAGTTTACTTAAAGTACAAGTGCACTTGTTGGGGACGATAACTTGGTTGTTATATTTTTTGATAATGTTTTGGATTTTTGGCGTGAGTGTCTGGAGATACGGGAAAGGAATATAGATTTTTTATTTATTTTGCGGCTCATTTAGGTTATGATTACTTCCTAATGAAGTGGTACTCATTAAAAGTTTATTAACCAATTTTTTAGGGTAACTGTTTTTTATTAACATTTATTTTAGTAATAGTTTAAGTAACGACCAGATGTCATGAGCTTTTGTTACCAATCCGTTATAATCTTATTTTCACTTGTTTTAAGTGTTAAAGCGCAAACCTACTTTAACACTTAGGCCTATTGTGTCGTCTACAAATGCCCCTAATGGCCCTATATCGAAATTTATTACCAACATCCTCAACTCAGCATACAATACTAACAACGATTATTATTTTAAAGATTCCTTCGATTTTGCGGAATTCATAAACGAGTTTAAACTACCTCCAAATCATATTGTAGTAAGATAGACGTGGTATCATTTTTCATAATATTAGCAAAGATTTGGTACTCAAAACGATTTCGAGCAAATGGAATATCATAAAGAACACAAAAAACGTGGAAAAATTAACTTTGAAGGATTTTGAAAACTTAATAAGTTTCACCTTGACATCTTGCTATTTTCAATTTCAAAATGATTTCTACAAACAAGCTTTTGGAATGCCCACCTATTGCTGCGTAATATGTGATGACGATTTTCTTGACTTGTGTATTCCAAAACTTAATTTTAAGTTACCATTTATGAAGAAATTTGTCGATGACATTATGTGTGCTACCCCAGAGGGCAGAGAACAAGAAATTTTATCGGTTTTCAATGCACAAGACCCCTGTATACAGTTGACATTAGAAACAGAAAGAAATAACAGTATTCGGTTTTCAGACACCAAGTTGATTAAAACAAGTGAAAATAAGATTATGACGAATTGGTACCAAAGGCCCATGACATCTGAACTTTACTTAAACTATTACTCACACCATCCTACTAGAATGAAGACCAATATAATTAAGGGACTTAAATTGCGAATCGAACGTATTTCTCATCATTCATTACGGAGAAAAAATAATACTAAGAGAAATGTTAATAAAAAACAGTTACCCTAAAAAATTGGTTAATAAACTTTTAATGAGTACCACTTCATTAGGAAGTAATTATAACCTAAATGAGCCTCAAAACAAAGAAAAAATCTATATGCCTTTCGGTCTCTCCAGACACTCATGTCGAAAATTCAAAACATTATCAAAAAACATAACAACCAAGTTATCGTCGGCAACAAGTTCACTTTAAGTAAACTATACACTAAATTGAAAAATCCGTTATCCACTGCACAGCAGTATGACGTTATGTACTAAATTCATGTGTTCAGTACAACCTCAGTTATATTGGGCACACTAAACGGAATGTTAGCAGCAGAATTATTAGTCACAAAAGCGACAGCAAGAATAAGAATAAATCAACTTCGTGCGCATTAGTAGAACACATTCGATCCACTGACCATAACATGGACTACGAAAGCACTGAAATTCTCAGCATAATTACAAAAAAATACTATTTTAGAAATGGTGCATATCAAACAGCAGCCTAATCTAAATTTCAAGAAATTTCGATAATGTGTGATATCGTTGTTTGTGTTAATTATTTATGTATTCTGGTAAATTTTAGCGACTTTTAATGAATTTCACCGCTTTTTAAGCTTGTTTTTTTCTCTTTTGTTCTCCTTTTTTATAATATTATAGATATCTGTTTTAATTCAAAGCAATGTTTAGTTATAGCATGTACAACTATTAGGAATTTTGAGATCTAACAGGTTAAGGTACTGTAACATTTATTGTTAAATTATTCCATATTGTTTTTACATAAATTTTAATCTTTGACGTACTAACCTGTGATATACGCTTGTGGTAGAATGAACTATGTTACGTTATTTATATTTAAACCTATTTTGCTTTATATGTTAATTGTTGGATGTAATCACCATTCTGTACGTAGTAGCTAAAGGTAATTATTAATATACTATAAATAAATAAATACATGATTGTAGCTTTGTAGATAATCAGCGCAATTAATATATATATATATATATATATATATATATATATATATATATATAAAAGGTAGCATTGTAATCTTTTCGGATTAGTCATGTCTAGACATCATTATAATGTACTCCTAAGATAGTAAGTATGACATACATCTTTGTTTGTTACTGGCATTTGTAATTCTATTTATATTAAATCAGGTCCTAAAGAAGAAACAAAATTAATTCCGAAAGCTAGACTAAGCTTAAAAACAGAGCTTCATTAAGCATCTAAAAAAAGTCCTGAATGACCGTGTATATATATGTTATATATATATATATATATATATATATATATATATATATATATATATATATATATCATTTACCTAGATCTATCTAAATGGTATATAAATCACAAATTTCTTTAATTCCTCCTAGTCGACCGCTGATGACGATATGAAATGGTTGAACTAATGTAATCGAACACACTTCATCAAAATTAACTTGAAATAACTTCAAATTCCATAATTTTGCTGATTTTTTATTAATAATGAAAATGTCTTGTCAATAATATTATTACTACTACTCTTTTTTTTACACATTGCTAAGCTACTAAAACAATAGCAAAAAAAAAAAAATAGAATTTAGATTATACATAGCAACGCCCCTTGAAATCCCTTGAGGATTTCAACAAATACAAAAAAAAATATTGTGTGAGTAACAAATCTAGAAATTGTAACATTGTATAAATTTAAGTCTAAATAACACAAAAAAAAAAAAATTTTTTTTTATTAGGGAGCACACAAACGGTGCACAGAACGACGCACTACAGATCCACCAGGCAGTCTTATTGAAGCAGCACGAATAACACTGTCTGCACCCCGATGTATATTAGTTATTAACCCAAGCCGCCACTGAAGAGGAGGAAGATTGTCATCCTGTAAAAGCACAATGGAGTTGATGTGGAGGAGATGAGGAAGTTTTCTGCTCCATTTTTGACGTTTCTGAAGTTCAGAAACAACCTCCTTTTTCCAACGCTTCCAAAAATGTTGAGATATTCGTTGTGCTCGTTGAAATGTAGAAAGTCTATTTTCTCGCACAGACATAATCGCGTTCAGGCAACGCTACTAATGGACGACCCACCAAGAAATGTCCGGGTGTGAGAGGCACAAGATCATCAGGGTCAGACGACAAAATTTACAACGGTCTTGAATTTAATATTGACTCAATCATCGTTAGTATTGTATACAAATGCTCAAATGTGAGGTTTGCGTTACCGAGTATACATTTCAAATGTTTTTTTTACAGATTTAATGGCACTTTCCCAAATACCACCTTCATGTGGAGAATGAGGATTGATAAATTGCCATTTAATTGACTTTGAAGCCAAAAAACTAAGTATACGTTCATTAGACTGAATATAAAGAATCTAAAATTGTTTTAGCTCCACGAAAGTTAGTAGCGTTATCACTAGATATGCAGCTAGGCATACCCCTACGAGCTATAAATCGTTTCAAGCAATTCAGGAAGGCTTCAGTAGTTAAGGAAGTAACCAATTCTAAATGTATAGAGCGAGTAATCATACAAACGAACACGCATATATATGCCTGTAATAATCGTGCACCACGAGTGCTTCTATCTCTTATACTAATAGGTCCAGCATAATCCAAACCAACATTGTAAAATGGATATACTTGTTTTAAACGAGTTTCAGGCAAATTACCCATGATCGAGTGTTTAACAACAGGATTAACTTTAAAACAAGGTACACACTTTCGCAGAAGTTTCTTAATGTAGGAAAGTCCTCCTATGGGCCAAAAACGTTCTCGAATATGAGAGAGAAGGAGTTGTGCGCCACCGTGAAATAATTCTTTATGACCGTTTAAAATAACCAGTTCAGTGAACTTGTGGTCCTTTGGGAGAATTAAAGGATATTTCTTGTCAAATGAAAATTCTGAATTAGTTAGTCTACCGCCAACGCGTAGACAACCCATATCATCCAAGAAGGGATTTAGGGCTTGAATTCGTGAATTCTTAATAACTAGGTTATTTTTGAGAGACTTAATCTCATTAATGAAAGAATTAGCTTGACAAAGCTTGGTAAGTGCGATCAAGGAATTCCGGAGTTCAGTGACCTTTAAATTGCCGGTTCGCCTTCTTTCATTTCGGCAATTATAATTGAATCGCAAAACGAAAGCTATAATTCGTTGTAGTTTTCCGTAGGAAAAATATTTATCAAAAATGAAATCATCTAACAAGTTGGTAGAAATTAATTCAACGGTACCCTTGAGTTCAGTACTCTCATGTGAATCTGGGATGTAATCATGAAAACAATTGGAATCATTATGAATGAGAAACTCAGGACCTTGAAACCAAACACGATTATTCTTCAAGGTCGAAAGGTTCGAACCACGTGATACTAGATCTGCTGGGTTATTATCAGTTGAAACGTGATGCCAATGTTGAATGTTAGTACATTCCTGTATGATAGCAATGCGATTGGCAATGAAAGTGTGATACTTGTTGGGAACAGAATTAATCCAATTTAAAGTAATTTTGGAATCGGTCCATAAGAAAATATTATGAAAGTGAATATCAAAAATTTTGAGGATTTTAGGACACCACTCTGACAATAACACGGCCGCACAAAGCTCTAACCGAGGGATAGAAACTGTGCGTAGGGGTGCAACCTTGGACTTAGAAAATAACAAAGTACAAGTTACGTGGCTATCTGCAGTGCAGCAACGCAAATAGAAGCAGCAACCATAAGCCATAACACTACTGTCGCAAAAGCCATGGAGCTCAATCCGTGACGTAGAGTTCGGAATAACGCAACGAGGAATCTTGATGATATGCAGATGCTGTAACTGTGTCATAAATTCAAACCACTCGGACATCAGCTCGGAAGGGATAGAATCGTCCCACTCAATGCCAGATTGCCAAAGCTTCTGAATCAAAATTTTTCCTCTAATGATAAGAGGAGAATATAAACCCAATGGATCGAAAATGTTTGAAATGCTAGATAAAATTTTCCTTTTAGTAGGAACGGAATCGTCATTAGGTATGTCAACCTTACAGAACAAAAGATCATTCTCAGAATCCCAATGAATACCTAGAGTTTTGGAATCAGAACGTTCGATAAGGGAACAGTGGAAAATTCAACGACATCGGACACCAGTGAAGGTAAAACTTCCTGCTTATTAGATAAAAACTTGCGGATAGTCAAGCCAGCAGCAGACAAGATAGAAGATACTTCTTCCTTTATTCGAATAGCGTTTTGAATACAGCCAGTTGAAAATAAAAGATCATCCATATAGAAGTTCTTCGAAATAACTGCAGCAGCTTCAGGAAAGGAATCCTTATGAGAGTCTGCAATATAGGTCAGACAACGAGTGGCTAGGTAACTAGCCGAAGCAGTCCCGTAAGTGACTGTATTTAAACGATAAATATCGAGAGGTTTCTCGGGATGGTCTCTCCAGAGAACATGCTGGAACTTACTTGATGCAGCATCGACATTGATCATACGATACATCTTGGCGATGTCACCACAGAGGGCAACCTCGTGAGCACGAAAACGCAATAAGATATCAAACAGATTGTCCTGAACTTGAGGACCGACGATCTGAGCGTCGTTAACTGAGATATTGGTGGAAGTTTTGCGCTAGCATCGAAAACTACGCGCAATTTCGTAGTTAAAGAAGACTGCTTAACAACAGCGTGATGAGGAAAAACTGCGGAGGTATCTCTGAGATATTTATAGGACCATCAAACGTTTCTATGAAATGAGCGTCAGAAGGAAAATGTCTCTCCGCATCTGCTATCTTGGTCATGTGACCCAGAGCCTCGTATTCGAACATGAATTGTGAATATTGCTTCAGAAGGTCTGGATCTCTGTGCAGACGTTTCTCTAAATGGAAAAACGTGATTCGGCGATGTGTTTAGAATCACCTAGCAGTAGTAATTTTGAATTGAAAGGTATCGAGACGGTAAGACTATCGGTTTCGTCTGTGCGAATAGTATTGAGAAAATGATTCTCACAAAATCTCTCTTGAGATGAAAGTAAAGACAGCTTTGAAATAGGTTTGGGTTTATCCAATTCCCAAAATTTGGTCAAAGCTTGATGAAGATCGGTATTGGGTTCATTAAACTGAGATGTGGTATGACAGCAAACTGTCGAAATACCACAACATAAAGAATTTGAAAGAGTAAGAAAATCATTAGGTAAATCGCCCGCAATGACCCAACCAAGAAGAGTGTTTTGTAACGTGGGCATTGAGGATCCAAAGGAAATTTTTTGAGGCAAAGTTAGTTTATGATACATAGATGAACCAATCAAAATATCAATGTCGCCTGGCTGATTATAAGAAGGATCAGCGAGTCGTAAATTAGGAGGAATCTCCAAAAGGTCTTTACTGAACATAATTCGAGGAAGAGGATCAGTAATTTTGGGAACGACTAAACAGTCGATATCAGACTTGAAACGTCCGGTTGTGGAGTGTAATTCCACAGAAGTGTACTTCGAGCAGCTTGATACTGACTCGCTAATGCCCTTAAAGGGTAAGGTTGATTGATTTACAAGAAGAATTCAACCTTTATGTAGATTTTCAGATATAAGATTGTTTTGGGACCCTGAATCAAGGAGACCCTTAACAGTAAAAGACTTGTTGTCACTGACGACGTTAACTTGAACAGTGGATAATAAAACCTCAGAGGATCTTGAAAACCCACATACAGAAGAAATGGTGGGAGTCTCAGAGGACTCAACACCTGGAATTCCTGACTGAGCAGGAGAAACAACAGAATTAGAAGAAGAAAGACTACTAATCTCATTCTGGCAAGGAGCACCAGGCCGAGTAACTTCATGCTTTAAATTATTTGAATTAGCAGACTTGAAACAAAGTAAACTATTGTGACGTTCATTACAATTTTGCAATTCGTAGTATAAGAGCATTTGGACTTAATGTCATGACGAAGACACACAAGACAAAGCCGCAAAGACTTTGCTTTGTAGAAACGATTCTTGATAGATAAGGCCAAGAAGGATGGGCAATGATTTACGAAATGCTGTTCCTTACACAAGGCACAATAGTGCATAGTTTGGGCTAGAGTGTAGGAACTCTTCTGTTGTTGATTTTTTCCTAAATTGGAAATAGAATTACTTGGTACGTTGGAAATGTCATCGATAATATCACATTTGTTAGACAAGAATTTAGATGTCTGTTCAACATTAGAATTTTCCTTGCAAATTGTTTGGCAAACTCTTTAGCAGTGATAGAATCTACTTTATTCTTAACAATGTACGCCAAAACGGCATCTTTGTACTCTTGCGGTGATATGCCCTCATTGTCTACAGTGCGCAAATGTTTGACAAAATTATTGTAAAATTCTCGCAATTGTGTATCTTTACTAATTCTTGGTGTTTCAAATAAAGAATCAAAATTGCTGAAAATAAGCAACTTTTGATTATCATATCTTTCTTTTAAAAGATCGATAGCGATAGAATAATTAGCTTCAGAAGGTTTAATTTCACTTAACGTTTGCAAAGCAAGACCTTTCAAACAATTTTTTAAATATAAGAATTTTTCAATTTGGGATAAGTTTTCATTAGAATCTACTAAGGCTTGAAAGGATTCGAAAAATGCTCTAAAATCCTGATATTCTCCAGGAGAAACTCGGAAGATTTATGGTAGGAAGCTTAACATTTTCCTTATTTTTATTCGCAATAGAACGCGTACTAATTAAACTTTCATTTGACAATGATTTAATTTTTTGATCAGATTTGTCAATTAAAGACTGAACTGTCACTGAAATAGATACGAAATCTTTGTAAAATTGCGAAAACGATGGACTATTGTGCATCTCATCCCCATAAAGGGATATTTGCTCTGAAACTGATTTATATTCATTTAAGGTTGGCTTGAATAACTCGAATTCAAATTTTAATTGCTGTAACCCTGTTAGTAATATTTCGTCGTCGAATGAACTAACAAATTGGTTAAAATTACTAACTTGTTCTAAAATGTTACTAGCTCTACACATCAATAACTTGAAATCCTTTGATTTATTTGGAGCCATCGAATTGTTTTAATAAATAAATTAAACTATAAATTAATGATTAAAACACGTTTTAGCCTCGATAATTCTCTTTAAATGTAAAAACAAAGTTTGCACAAGGAATCCTGATATGAATGTCTTTAAATACAACAAGCGTATTAAACAAACTTTAATAATTTAGATATTTTCGACTCAAAATCAATCAAATGTAATTATAAAATGTTACAACGCACCTCAACACATTAAATGCATCAAATATTTCCATCCAAATGACTTGTGAAGAAATATAGCTTCTTCCATTGTTCAATTATAACTAGTGTATCTGTGAATTCTGTATGCTTGCTTCCTCAATGTCCATTTGAATGACCAGAAAACATAAAAATTTGTCTAAAATAAACAAATCCGGTGCGAAGGACCAAATGAAATGGTTGAACTAATGTAATCGAACACACTTCATCAAAATTAACTTGAAATAACTTCAAATTCCATAATTTTGCTGATTTTTTATTAATAATGAAAATGTCTTGTCAATAATATTATTACTACTACTTTTTTTTACACAGTGCTAAGCTACTAAAACAATAGCAAAAAAAAAAAATAGAATTTAGATTATACACGATAGCTGAACTATTGAAACGCGTTCGGTGTTTTGTATTTTTGTGTGCTACGGGGTTATATTTTGTGTGTTATTGGTCCTGCTCCAAATTCAATGTTCCAAATTTGCGCTTTCATTTCTTGCCGTATTAAAACCTAGCTGCGGGATCAATACCTTAGCAACTCGCCAGTGTATGGGTAAGCTTAACATCGCAAATGTTTGTTTACCGCGACATCGTTGAACCACAAATTGTGAGAGGCATTTCATCACCCACTATGTTGATAATAAACATGATATGGCAAAATTATTTGTGGCGGTCATAAAGATATTGTTTTTTCACCTCCTCAGTACATGCCTGTGAGACATGAAAATATTAAAGATGCATGTAGATGCGCCGGTACCATTCGAGTTTGGACTGTCATGTTTGAATCTACACTTTAAAAAACACAATAATAGCTTGCACTTATTAACAATATTATGTGAATCAGGTCGGTAACTCTACCGGGTCGATTTAGAAAGCCGCACTACATCAACATGGATGTGGAATAGGAAGCTGGATTGGGTGGAATATTTCGAAGTATAATACAGTTATTCAAGTCTATTGCAAAGATTATAAGAATAGAAGCACTAATACTAAGGACCAACATCCTTAGGGTCGTCATTATAAGGCCGTCTTATTGTGAAGTCGTTTTGAGAAAGATTACACAAAGTAGGTAGTAATCTTAACGCGAAACTGACGAGAAAATTGATAAAACGGTGGAGGGTTCGTGATATAAAAGAGCCTGATAATAATTAGTATCTGTTGAGAAGAGACCAGGATACCCCAGGTAAAAATAAACTTATTATCATTTCGACATAATAATAATGGCATTTCAACATGCATAATCGTGTGCATGCATTGCCTTACCATCGATTCAGACAAGAGACAAGTATCGAGATTACAAACCCTTTTCCGCAATGAACGATGATTTGCCAATGGAATTTGTAGTACCCGAAAATGAAAATAATTACATCGACTTAAGCTAGACCATGCTGTAGATCACGGAAACAAGACGATACAATATTTCTCGTTGAAGACGTTGTAGCACCTACAAACAATTGGATGCATTCGCAGTTTTGTCTAAACCATCTATACGTACAGATTCATATACGCCCATATACCGAGAGCAGCTACACTACCGACCGATAGATACACAAATAACAGATTTGGCAAGTAATTACATTTAACAGTAAACAGGTTGAGATGGTTGCTCACGTGCACTCAAATCTGTTTAACCAGGAAAAGTGCCCCATCGACTGTGTTGAGGTGAAGACAAGATTTGTCGAACTATAGATACTTTCAGTTTAATGGCAACAGTAGGTTCAAATTACAAGACGAAAATGATGAATGCTAGTTTACTGGTGAGATGCATGAAGATCAATGCTATCATTCTAATTACACACGCTAAAGCGTTAGAAACAGCTGCGGCAAAATGCCCTGTTAGAAAAACTGACAAAAGCGCCAACTATACCTGCGGATATACTACAAAAATCAAATAACGTCTTCCTGGGCAAACTGCTTAAACATTGTACCGTCGGCTTTGTAACGAATTGGGCCTCGATTCAATTTTCATCACAACAATATTAACTATAACTTCATGTATATTCTCAGCTAACAAATTCCTTCGAAGTTCTTACATGCAGACTTTGAGACTAATGCAGCTTATACTAAGACAAATACTTATCTCACTACATTTTATTCGACACCGTAAATGATAACAAAGTAGATATAATCCTTAACGCGACTACGAAAAATTGTTTAATGGCTTTTGATCTAACACCGAGCTTGATCCGAAAAAATTAACAATCACTGAAATTTAGTTAGAAACGGATCTTTGCGCTTGAAGGTGGTTTGAATGAGGCATATAATAGAGACCTTTCAAGCATGCATAATCGGTGCTGTATGCCGAATTTGATAACGTGATCGAGATTAAAGAGCATTTTCGTAATAATCATATTGCTGAAACTTTATAAGTGAACCGAAAATGCAAAATAGATTACACGCTTACAGCTAGCCAAGCTAGAAGCACGAATAATATGGACGTATACAATGGGATCCGTACGAAGGTTTTAGACTAGTATTGGTTGTACATTTATTTAGTAGGTCTAGAAATCAAGTCAGAATGCGATATACGCTGTATTATACCACAGCATTGCTATGCCGCCTGGATAGATAACATTAACTAATGCAAGTATTAGGACATCTTAACTGCAAAGGATGAGATGAGTTGCTCACAGTGTATAAACTGTTTGGAAAATTGATGCCGCAGTCGCACGATATTGTATTTTCAACTTAGTACTGTGTTTAATGAAATATCATTACAAGACGAGATGACGCTACCTGGTGAGATGCATGTATCAATGATATCATTGTAAACGCACGATAATATCGATTGAAAATAGTAGTAGTCCTCCCTGGTCGAAAAACTGACACAAATGCGAACTATCATTTGCGATATCCTAGAGAAAATTCTAAGATAAGTTCCGTTACTAGACGACGGTACAAGATTGTCAATCGTATGTGTGCTTTATATGCCAATGTTTTTGAATTGTAGTTCTAATAATTTATCAACGGCTGATTTTGTAAATAACTGTTTTACTACATGTTTAATTGTAACTGTATGAGACTAATTAAGTTGTACCATAATACATTCACGACATTTTATAATTTTCACTATGATGAACATGGTGATTAGTCCTTACCTTTAGTTTCAAATGAGCATATCGTGCAACCCATTATCAGCAATAGGTCTTTATTTCAATATGTGGAAACCAGTTTCTGTCAAAAATATCTTAGACGCTTAAGATCGTTGAAGACATCGAGATCCACCTTTACTGTTGGTTGTATCAGAATTTTGTGATGCAGATTAGCATTTTCTTAAACTTTAATACTCAACTCATATACCTTCAGTGCCAAGAGAAGCCAAATTAAATGTGAGTATACTTTAAAGTAAACCCGTAATGGTTGTCAACATCAATTAATTTAAGTGGAAATCAATAATATGGGAACAGTGCTGAATCACATTTTTCTTCGCTGAAATTACATTTAATGCAAAGATTAATCACGTAAATTGAAAATGATGCAATGTTAAGTTATGGACGATGACCTTGCAAGATACCAGATGTCATTTCAATTGAGGTAAGTTACGAGAGTCACTGCACATAGCACGTTAAAAATGAAACGCCATTACCATGAAATAGTGAAAGCGCAAATGTCTTCCTTCTACTGCTTCATTTGCGCTTGCTGAGAATAAATTTATTAAATAATCCTTTACTTAAAAAAAAATGTTTTGGATCACTGTGTTTGATACGGTGCATTTTTATTTGTCTGGGTGATATGTGGATCTGTTTTCAAAAATCTCAGATTGATAATGTAACGTATAACTTACAATCAACTCACTACTTTCTAGCAACTAATCTATTTTTAGAAGTCAAAATTCAATTTCAATATTACGTACTGTTGACAGGTTGTTAGAACTTATAGTTTGCATATGGTTAACAGACTCGCGATTAAAAAGTCATATATTGAAATTGAACCATTCTCTGTCAATTAGCCAAGACTAAAATAAATACTTAGTGGTTATATGAGTTAATTGTAAATTACAGTATTTAAACGTCAATTACAATGACATTTCCTGTTTTAGTATAAAACAAACGTCGCCTTTATTATGTACGGTACCAATTTCAATATGGAAAAGGAACTGCATAGTTTCAGAATAAGGAAACGGAAATAACCATTTTTGTTTACTTTATTACGGGCACGGCTTCCTTTAAAAGAAATAGTTACATAATAATTATAAGTGTATGGAACAAAGGACAATGGAAGGTCAAAATTTATTAATTGTAGATGAAGGACAAGATATTAATATAAGATATAGTAATGGTAACAATTGTCGTAATTAGAGCAGAAATCTCTTCTAAATAATGACAGTGGTAAAACATGACGTAAGCGGAACTAGATCCGGGTTCGAATGATGGATAAGCATTTTGCATGTTGCCATTTATTTTAATATTTTTTCAAATCTGGCAGTGATTACCCAAAACTTAAAATCAATATCTTTATTTCTAGAACTAATTCGTATTACTTATGTTTAAGTCAAAATTCAATTTCTGATATTATTGTTACAGTTTTGGAAAATTATTTATTGATTACAAATAGGATTATCAGAAGCTGAACTTAAACGTTGTTGTAGCAATAATAGTATTATTTAATGTTAATGAAATAATATTATGAACGTCAATACATCTTCCGTAGGTTATCATTAAAATTATAAGGTCGTTCCGTTATTGTGACTGTACATTCCATATTATGGAAAAGGAGGCATAGTTTAAATAAGGAAATAATTTACCATTTTTTTTCTTAATATTAGTTCAGATTTTTTGCTAATGGTAATAAGGAATGTCTGCATTTTTTTTGCCGTTAACAATTATGCATGTATTAATATTTATAAAGGGTAATAAAAAATATTAATATAAGTCAATGTATAGTAAATTGTTGTTGTCAGAAATCTTCGTATAATGAATGTAACTACTAATCAACTAACGTTTCTATGGACTAATAATTTTTGACGTTGTATTTATTGGTTTACACGACACGGTTAGTTGGTATGGAATATTTCGAATATTTATATTTCTTTAGTCACTTTTTGATTATGTGTTAATAAGTAAATAATGATGTTGAGCAATTATTGCATATATTTTAAACTCTTGACATCATCATCACATAAGATAAATAGTATAATACGAGGAAAGCACCACAATACAGACCTTATTAGTACTGGTATTTCATTAAAATACTGGGCATATCTCTAGAATTATGATTGAACGATTTTATTGAAGTTTTCGTTCAACGATGTGCTTTCATTTAAGAAGCAAATCAAACGATTAATTTAATTTGAATAAAATCTAGCTAAGAGTTTTTGTATGTAATTGTCGCATTTGCACTTAGACAAGCATATTAATATTTGATAAGTAATAAACCAATCAGTGGTAATTAACTATCAATTTTGCAAATTGTTTGTTGTCACAATTTCGTATCTGAACTTGGGAACAATGCCAAGAGTACGTCTATGGACATCAACATTTTTGCCATTGATTTATTTTTGAACGTTGGCCGTATTATTGGCGAATATTAGATTTTGTTAGGCACTGTGACTTATGTCGTTAAGTAAGAAATTTTCGTCATGTAATACCGATATATTTTACAACGGTATTGAGATGATTCACAAATGAGTTATCGAGGAATGAACGTACGCCTTAGTATCTGGATTCATAAAATCCAGGACTACTAGATGTTACGATTTTATGAACGTCGCTTAACGATGTCTTTCATTAGAACACAAGAGATTAAGAATTTTCAACAATCTAGCAGATTTTTTGTTTCCTTGCACTTAGCAACAATGAATTATGAGAGGTGTAGGACCACAGTGAATGATCAATGTTGCAAATCTGTTTATCACCGGATTAAGGTTCTTATTGGGCATGCGTTCATATACGTCACATATTTATGTCTTCCTATTACACTGATTTCACACGTCTACAGGCTAGAATGGAGCAACGAAAGAGCCAATTGGGCGCTAAGAATGGCATCGAATTGTGTTTAGTGAATGAAATGTTACAACGATTATTGCAATTTGTGGCCACACGATGGTCCGATAGGATGATCAGCTGGATTGACGTGGAGAACGTACAGAATCCAAAACTTGATTTGTGGAACGCAACACAGATTTTCACACAAGGAGTGATTGATATGGTGAATGTTACGGTACCAGATCACTTGGTCTTCATTGATCACCGGATAATCTTAATACGCCGCTGGTTATATTACCAATGTGCTAGAACCCGTTGCGCTTTCACTATCTTCACGTGGAAAATCCCATTTTCGCAACAGAATAATGCGCAGCCCTCATACGGCAAGGGCTACAACACGTTTTTGGCAAGAATGGCACGACATTGCTCGTCCTCCCATGGTCTGCTCGAGTTGCCTGATTTTGTCGCCCATTGGACATGTGATGGGATCAGTGTCGCGTAGGCGACTGGGTAATTTACCACACTCTTCAGTGTAACTTGACACGATCTCACGGCCGGATTCAAGAAGCTGGGTTGCAATATGTACCAGGACAGCTCACCCTTGATCACTTGATTGATAGCAACTGACAACGCCGTCGTTAAATTCTGGCCCGGAGCTTCAACTCATGATTGAAAATCATTTTTAACAGAATTATTGTTCTGTTATACGTGTTTCAAGGGCTTTAATCGTTTGTTTGTTCTAATGAACAGACATCCGTCTCGCACAAATGGTCAATAAAGATCGGTTGCAATAAATTCTAGGTCGATTGCAATGTTTAGTGGAAGTCGACTGTAAACACAGGTACATAAACGTCTGGTGCGATAGATAACATGGAAATATACACACATATAAATATTTGAGGATACTGCACAAAGACACAATTATCTGGGAGCAATATTGTTAAAGACAATTAATCCCTACGTCGGTTACCGGTTCAACTTAATTCGTTCGCTGTTCTATCAAATGGACCACGTTGACAGAATTTCAGTACAAATCTTCAACAGAATAACGCGATGCAACATGTAAGCAAACACCATATACGTCATTATTCACTTAGCTAACATGGAAAGGTTTCACATCTGATATAGAATAGTTAGGAAGTAGAGGATTTATCTGGGACGATAATTTAAACCATCACAACATACAGGTACACATTCTGACTTATTACAGTGCGATCACAAAAGTGATATGATAGCCACTATCCACATTTAGCACTTACGCTCATATCTACCGTCAGGTACGCAACATTAAAATTAACATGATTACATATATTCAACTTTGACAGAAATATTAATAACGGACTAATCAGAAAGTAGAGTTGAGATTTATTGACAAAAACCATTTGCACAGAATAATATACAAATCAACTTTACAATGACACACATAGATAAATGATGCGTATCACAAAGCATGGCTTATACTAGAAGGATAACGTGTATACAATAAACTACGAAGGATTCATGACTTGACTATATCAAGACCACGTAGTTTACAAAACTTAAAAATTACCAAAAATTCAAACCACATACTATGCTGAACATAGAACAAGTTATTAGATAAAAGTGAAGATCATGACTATAAATATCAAACCTAAATCGTTATTCAACAATGACAAGAGTCTACCATACTCGCCCTGATAGAGAATATAATTACTAACGAAACAACTAAAACAATAGAACCGATAATTACATTAACAGATTGGCGAAAAGTCACGTACTTGGATAGACATAACCATTACATAAATACAACACACACTACACACACTACGATAGACACAGCGATATTCACACACACGCAACTCAAAACACACACACAGTCACGACTACACACACACTACACACACACATACACATACACACACACACACACACACACACACTGCACGTACAGCACTAACACCACACACACACACACACACATACTACACACACACACACACATCACACACATCACACACATGGCACACCACACACACACGACACACTACACACACACGCGCACAACGCACACGGCACACGCGCACACAGCACACACGCACACACGACGCACACATGACACACGCATACACCACAACACACACGACGCACACGCACACACGTACACACGACACACACGCACACACGCACACGCACAACGCGACACACACAGCACACACACACATGTACACACACACACGCACACACAGCACACACGCACAAGCACACACGCTACACACGCACACACTGCACACAGTCACAACGACACAGCACACACGCACACAGCACACACAGCACACACGACATACACGATACACACTACACGCATACTTAAAATTTTGTATTTAAGCTTGTTTTCATTTAGCTTATAGCTGATTAAATTTTGGGAGATATCCAGCGGCGGTGAGGGGGTTTGTTAGGGTCAGATTTTAATCAAATATTTCAAATATTGCATATTTAAAAGGTATCAAAATACTAGATATAGACCTTAAACGTATCAATTAATTAATTAATTTAGCGGTAAAAAAATTCCTAAGGTAGAATTTAAGTATTAGTTAAAATTTTTTCATTATCTAAATAACGATTAATTTTATAAGAAAAAGTGTAGACGTATCTTTTAAAGAAAATTTGATTTTACATAATCTTTATAAAGTTTTTTAATGTAAAGCGAAATAAATGTAAAAATTTAATAAATATGATTGAAAATCCTGAAGCCGTGTTATAGATATTGTTATGAAGCGGGCTGTTTTGGAATAACGTACATTTCATACAAAAAGTATTAGGGCGGCAAATTTAAATCAAATTTATGGAACGTTTATTAAAAATTTTGTGAACAAATTTATTTATTTTAAGTTAGGTACATAAAATTTTATTGAATTAATTAGCAAAAAAATTGTACGTATTTATTGTTCAAGTACAAATAAGATGGAGTTTCTACAAAAAAATTTACACATTTTGTAATAAAATACTTGAAAACACATCATTCTGATCACACTTAAAGCTTAAGAACGAATAATCAAGAAAAGTGTCCCACATTTGAATATAAAGTTTCTAATAAATTACAATGATTAGTGTTAATAAGAAAATTAATTTTAAAAATAAATAATTGAACTAAAGAAAATGCTCCTCTTCTTATTCTTCAGAACTTTCTTCCTCTTCATCTGATGAACCTGTATTTACTTGAAATTTCAACCTTTCTACAGTTTCATCGAGTAATCCATCACATGTGCAACATGTGGACAACACTTTTCCCAATCAGAAACACTTATCTCTGCAAACGCATTTTTCACTAAATTTTCAATTTTAAATTCCACATTTCTCACCTAAAAGACAATTTATTAAAAATAAGATATTAGCTAAAATATTTATACAATATTGCCTTGAAAAAAACAGATTTTACTAACGAGTAACGCAGAATAAGAACGAAATTAGCACACAACTATAAACAATACTGTCAAGTATAAATTTGATTTGTGAATATTTGGTCACATTGAGAGAATGAACAACGCAAGATTAGGAGTTTTAAAAATAAAAGGCCATGCCAGAGACAATGTATGTATCTTGCGGAAACTAGGGAGACATGTGGAGATAGAAAAGCATGGAGAAGATTGTGAATGAAAAATAAATAAGAATAAGGGATTGTTTTGCCTACCCCGCAAGGGAATGTCGTGAAGGTTAAGTTAAGTTAAGTAAGTTAAGTATGTACTAAAATAAATATTTTCGTGTGATTGGTTACAAACCTTGCTGCTTCAAATATTTCAAATAAAATTCTTATAGTTCACATATTTTCCGGGGTTTTTATTTACTTTGTAGGCGTTTACAATGTTGCTTATTTTCGTAATGAACTTCTTATAAAAGAGGTTGCATAATTATCCTTAAAAAATGATATAAAAATTATTTCATTTCTTTTAATTTCCATTTTCTAGGTTGGAAGGTCGTGTGGTGTTACATACCAGATATTTTTATTAATTTTCGCATTAAAAAAATATAGCATCAACATAAATTCACCGCCAACTACACATTTATGAAGCTTTAAATCTAAGACACATTTGAATTGTAAAATTGGATTGTCCAATTGAGTAGCTAATGAGGATTCATATGAGAATGATCTTATCTTTTTGTCTGAATTGCATCTTTCCTTAATAAGTTTTAAAATCGCATTAAGGTAGGTAAGATAATATACTATTAATTGTTTATTGTAGGTATGATTACAAAAGTACCCTACTCATTATTCAATTCAACGTGAATATATATATATATATATATATATATATATATATATATATATATATCCACTCCATCAATATAGGGATGATATATATTTCCATATTACGAAAATAAATTAGTTCTTCGGGAATCTTGTAGACGCAGCAAAGTTATTGCAACACATTCGTGTATTTTTGTTACGTGTGTACAATTAGAACATTTCATGTTGATCTGCTATTGATAATTAGCATAAGTTGATTATATTAATGTTTGCATACCAAATATATTTCTTGTTTTTTTTATTACCTTTGAAGAACGGGGGTGGCTTTGGGGAGGAGATACAGTTAGCTTTGAAATAGAAGGGGAGGGAGCAGTTAATGTTAGAGTGTCAATCGAACCAGATCGATTTTTGGGTTAATACCTTTATTGTAAACAGTTTGTCTTTAAAAATATTTCGTGCGTGTACATTTTTTTTTGAATTAGCCAACACGAATTTGTCTTTTCTTTCGAGTGTTAGTTGTAATGTGTGTTTAAAATATTAATCTATAATAACAGTCACCCTTTTTGAAGTTAAACCGCGTAGGTTAACGATTTGTGTCTGTGATCAATTAAGGGAATATTTATTCTAGTGTATGTATGTATTTTACATAACTGAAAGCTCGCAGCAAATCATTTTTACCAGCCTAGATAACATATTAAATACCAAATATTGTCTTGCAAAGGTATCTTATTCGTACGCGGACTCATTAAGCTGAAATCTGCTAAAATAAAAAGACAGTACAGGGTCCTCTCACTCTGGTATTTGTGCAAATTAGCATTGTTGCTTGTTGGTTATATTTATAAAATTGTGTATAGATGGCTGGTGAATGGGTATAGGATACCGCTGGTTACTAATTGCTAAAGGCAATTGCCAGTAGGTACACACTCCTAAGCCAGACCATTAAACAACTCGAATTTTTATTTCTATTGTTTTTATTTGTTGTATAGATGAGTAGGTAACTGGAGAAGGGAGTACGGTATTTTTCTAACGCACTCAAACTTATATATCGGTCACGATGTTAGTGATCTATTTATAACTTACCCTTGTAAGGCTGTTTTAATGATTTTTTTTTGTCAGTTTGGTTTAAGCAGAATTATTTGCCTGCGAGCTGATCTCTCTTTGTATCTGCTTTATTGTAATTTGATTTATGTATTCTGTGCTTTAGCGGTCACTAAACAATTGGGTATGTGCAAATTCCTTGTCTATTTTCTTTTGTCCTTGCCTTCACCTTATTATCACTTGTGAAATTTTACTGTTGATATATTTTATATGTACCGTAATTTGCTTTATTATTTTATGTGCTTATTTACTTAAAGACCGGCATGATTGGTTTTTAAAGGGCCACGTTTGGTGTTACGGTTTCTATTGTGATTTTTATTTTGATTATTTATGACCCAATTGTGCGTGTGACTACATGTGTTTTTTTTATTATTGTTTCTGTGTAACTAAACTGCTTTTTATTGATTTTCTCTTAATGTTACAATGTTGTACACACTTTAACCTGATTTAATGGGGTTTTGTTTTCTATTTAACCCTTTCATTGTTTTTTTTTATTTATGAATAAAGTGGGTTTGATTGGTGGTTATTACCCACAGTAGTAGACTAACGGGCTGAACCACCGCTGCGCAACGCTCGTTGATTTTAATTTGAGTAGTTTCATTTTTTTACTTGCGTCTCATGATGTAATCCAGTTTATCTAATTTAGATAGCACAACGTACCTAACATTAGACGACCACTGCGCTAATCAGATTTGAGGTCAAAAATTCTCGTCATTTGCGGGAGGTTTTAGTTTCCTGCTTCAATATCAATAAATATGCGGCTGAGGCCCATGGAATTCTCTCCAACACTTACGGTGATGCCCTTCTTGGCGAGAGTGAGCGATTTGAACGCTTCAAGATCGGAGATTTTCACGTCGATGATTGGCGTAGTGGTGAAGGAGATAAAATTTCTGAAGATGCAGAATTAAGAGCGCTACTAGGCCAAGACCCGTGTCAAAGTCAAGAACAATGGGTAGAATCATTGGGAGTAACTTAAAAAGCTATTAAAAATGCCTTAAAGCTATGGGAATGATTCAGAAGCAAGGTAATTGGCTGCCGTACAAGTCGAAGCCTAGATATGTTGAACGGCGCTTGTGTGCTTGTGACCAGCTACTACAAAGGCAGAAACGGAAGAGATTTCCGCATCGCATTGTGACTGGGGTTGAAAACAATGGGTCCATTACGATAACCCTAAGTGCAGAAAGTCATGGGGAACTCTCGGCCATGCTTCTACGTCAATGGGCAAGCGGAATATTCACGGACCCAAGATCATGCTGTGTATTTGGTTGGATCAGCTCGGTGTTCTGTATTATGAGCTATTAAAACTACGTGAAGCGATCAAAAGTGATCGGTATCTATGCGTTTGAGCCGGGCATTAGAAGATAAGCGGCCGCAGAACCAGAAAGGAGGCATAATAAAGTAATTTTGCTGCATGATAATGCTCGACCTCATGTTGCAAAAAAGGACAAGACATGTAGAGCAAACGTTGAAATGGGATTGTTCCGATCAATAGCAAATGGCCTCGCTGACCAACACTCGGGTCTTGCGTGAAAAATTGGATTGATTCGTGGATCATCTTAAAAGATGATGATTTTTTTCGATGCGGAATTCTTATGCTGTCTGAAAGATGGTGGAAAGTAGTAACCAGCGATGGACAATAGTTAGAAATATTACTAGTTTTGAAAATTAAATTTTTCTTTTCTAAACAGCTAGTTGTACACCTGATAATTTTTTTAAGCTGTATGATAGCTGCAATTGTTAACCACACGTCTAAATTTGTAAAAAAAAACATAATTAAAAGTACACGATTAATAATTCGTTCAAAAATATTCTAATTACTTAATTGTTCAAATACTGTGTATATTCTGCTAGGAGAACGTTATTGATACATTTGCTATAGTATTTTTGAAGTGATATATCAAAAACTACCTATATTTTGACTAAATGAAAAATTTCTTTTTTTGTACATGGTAGATTTTTGTAAAAATTCGTTTTTCTGGTCGAAGCAATTTTCAAGTTTTATTTTAAACATTAATTATCGCACAATAAACGTGAAACGTGTATATGTGGTCCGTTGTCTACGTCACTGATTTTTAAGGACTTTAGAAAAGATTTAAATATAATAAAAATTTTGAAGAGAAATTAATATTTTGAACCCATTCTAATCATTTGTTCTTTTTAATAAATTTAAAAGTTTTTTATATACTTCAAGAAAGAATTAAAAAATTAGAATATAAAAATTTTAGATTTATGTTTGACTTGAAGAGAGTTATTGATATGCAATAAGACGCTATAAATTGTTGCTACAAATAATAACAAAAATAGGTTAGCAAAAGTCAAACAATTTTATTAAATTTATGACATGGTAAACTTTAAATAGATTAGCGCTGCCAACATAAAAAATTGAACTCTCCTAGACTAGACTATAACTGTCACTCTAGTATGTAAAATGCGTAATGCAACAATTTTCCGTAATGGACTTTATTATTAGGAGTTATCATAATAAGATCCTACCTTCAGTATTGCATTAAATCTAGAAAATCACTTTCCTAAATCTGGCGATCAGTTTAAATAAACGTAGACTGTTACTTTTCTATTTTTAATTTCGGCTAATCCGGAAGTAACATTGCAACACATTGGCATTGAATCTAATTTATTTTCAAACTAAAATAATTTTGTCGATAATTGTATGTTTGTCTATGGTATTTTTACTTATATCTAATTCAACCTATCTCATGTAAATACAATATCCAATCAATAAAATGCCCTTTAAACTTGTTCGCTATAATAACAATAAGAGTACGATAAAAAATGTAATGCTAAGTTAAAGGAACAGAAATAATTAATATGTTTGAAAACAAATTGATTAATTTGTTTACATTACGTAACCATATTCAGACTTCGCCTATATTGGAAATATTCGGGACACGTCACAGGTAAAACCGACAGTAGCAATTGTATAAAAAATATATTTTCCAAAACAACTTGTAAGAACAACTGTAAATTCCTATTTAAAAACATCATAGACATTAATAAGTTTTGAATCATAACCAAACCACAGAATACACTTCACAGGCTGCTTGCTACACTGAAATGAAAGAGGAAGGAAGTCATTCGCTCATACCTAAATTGTTGCCAAGAGTTTTGGTATTTCTTGACACATCTGATGCTGGAACTGACGGTGGAAAATGGTTTCCGTGCCAAATATAAGAGAGATCGAATTATTCTTGGCATGTCCGGCTGTAGTGATTATAATGTTGTTGCATACCAATTCTTTCAAAGCTTTGACGTCAACAGACCTCGAGATAGTTTACCTTTTTTAGATCTTCCTACGGAACGTGCAACCTATCTTATTTACGTTATGGTTATACAGGTAATCGGTTATTCTTATGCGGTAATAAGCTAATGATAGGCATTTTATGTTCTAGACATAAAACAATATTTATTATTAGTTCCTGACTTATTGCGGATTGCTTTGAATTTATTTACATGCGTAAGACACGAATAGCAAATATAATTTTGTACGTAGACAAACTTCTTAAAAATTTTTACTAGACAAACAGGAAATACGATTTGGCTGGACATCTGTACAAGGACAAATTTTTAGACAATTTAGTATTTTTAAAATTACGTTTGTCGGTTCTATTTATCGGTATATTTAAAAATAAAAATATAAAAATAATCGGGTTTCTGAAGCATGATCAAGAACGGATTAAATTTAGATTGTAGACAATTTAAATAAGGATTTTTATAATGCGATTTCCTTTTCTCATATTTAACAAATTAAAATGGACTTTATTTCCGTTTGAGTAAAAAATATACTTATAATTAATTTTAATTAATATAAACAGTGGAACTGAGAAAAATCGGATTTAATTTGAATATGTAAATTAAGGAAATATTTTGGAAATACTGCTTTTTGCGGAGTATCAAATAATTCATGAGTTTAGGTTAGTGTGCTCTACAAGGGGCCACCTGTACGATAAGGTATACACGTTTTTTTTATTACTTCTAATTCGTAGATCTGCCTCTAATACTTTACCTATTCCAATAATAAATTAGTGTGGTACTGTATGGTACCGCAACGCATGATACAAAACAGTTCGAAAATCCATTTCGATTATTAGTCTATATTTAAACTTAATATTGTTTTTTTTCTTAGATAAACATCCAACTTTAGCTCATATGTACTATCTTTATTTCTCAATTTTGTTCGTACTATTGACTCATCAAATTTTTTTGTACAGTTACGTTAGTCTGTACTTAAAAAAAATTTATACGAACGCGTAGGACTTACGAATACTCTATTTTTTAGAAATGATTACTAAACGCATTAATTTTTTCTAAGTTCAATGATCAAAAATGGTTTGAAGTATGTATGTTTATCTTCTTCATTTTTTTTTTGCACACGTATAGACGAGAGGGTACCTAAACACTTTGAGTACAATTGGGAAATAACCGAGTTCTACACTTTTTTGTTCTGAGACATTGATTACAAAAGTTAAATTTTACTGACATACATACCTTTGACTAAATAAGTATTGTTTTATCACCCAATCAGTGGCGTATGCAGGGATGAGTAGCCTTTGGCTAACAACTATGTCAAATGATAATAGATAATACAATAAATACTCTCGTTATCTCTCGATAAATTCACTTGTAAGTTACGTTCTGTAGCGATAACAGCAAACGTATTTGTTGAAGCAACTAATCAAATTATATTTAAAACGTTACACAGTCACTTCGTATTAGGGGTCGCGTAGGTATGCTTATTAAAATAAGCGGATGACAAGCTACCTCAATGGTGAGGGCAGCAGGTTGTCGTAAGATGTAAATTTGCTAAAAATTACTTCAAACATTCACACTTACTATAAACTAACTATCAAAATCGATGATAGAATGTCGAAAGGCGCCACTGTAATCAAGACTTATTTGTAGAAATAAATACAAAGTATTTTTCCGTGTGATCACATAACGTAAAAATAAAAACCCAAATGGTTAAGAGAGTAACTCAGTTCGAATGCAAGTATTTAGTATTCACCTCAAATATCACAGGTGCGGTAGTTACATGAATAAGTTTAGTGGTTTCGATTAATACCACAATTACTAAATAATCACCAAACAATAAATTTAGTATACGTAACCTTGCAATAAATCGTACCGTTAGTTGATGTTTGCGTGATATACTTAGTTATATTTGATAAAGTACAAACACTCATTTATCTCTGACTTTGCTTTAAATCTCAACAGCACTTTTTAAAATTGCTTGAATGTGCCGATTCAATTTAATTAAATTCGCAATAGTAAACAAACAATCCTTAACAAATTTAGAGATTGGTCTTAAAAAATAATATTGTTACTTTACCAATAAATACACACGTAAAAAAATAATACCATAACCTTTCTAATTTACCTCGTCTGAGCCTTTAGTATCAAATCAATACTCTAACAAAACCTTATTTTTTGATAAAGTAATTTGGGATCTTTGTTACTATCCAATTAACTACTAATTAAAATGTCATAACCCGCTGCATGGAAATCAATAGTCCTTTAAGATATATGTTTAAACGTTTTCCTATAAAGATATTGAAAAAAATTGAACGAACACTTAACTTAACCTTCACGCCATTCCTTTGCGGGGTAGGCAAAAACAATCCCTGCCTCTTATTCATTTTTCATTCACAATCTTTCTCCATGATTTCCTATCTCCGCACACCTCCCTAGCTTCCGCAAGGTTCATACATAGTCTCTGACATGCCCTTTTGTTTTTAAAACTCCTTATCTTTCTTTCCTTTATTATAGATTCTACTACATTCAGCCAAGTTTTACGCGGCCTACCAGGGCCGGCCTTTCCCCTAACCTTACCCACATATATTTGTTTCGTTAATCTTGCGTTGTTCATTCTCTCAATGTGACCAAACCAACGTAATGTACTACTTTTATATCTATCCATCATCGTCTTGTCCTCACCACACTCCGTCATTATGCATTCATTTTTTATCTTGTCCCTTCTCGTTTTACCACATGCGCTTCTCAGGAATCTCATACCCACGGCATTTGTTTTTCTTTCGTGCTTTTTTTTGACATACCCATGTCTCACTTCCATACAGTACTGACGGGACGAATAAGCTATTATAGATTGCTCGTTTCGCAGCTAGGCTCATGCTTTCATTTCTCATTATCGTCCACATACTTCCAATCACTTTCCTTCAAGCATTGACCCTTCGTCCAATCTCGCTCTCAATCGTACCATCTGCAGTAAACATTCTACCGAGATATACCAGCTCGTCCACCTGCTCCACAATTTCATCTTGCAGAGTAAATACTCTACTCTCCTTTCCACCTTCCCGATTGAACACCACAATCTTAGTTTTGTTCACGTTTACCTTTAGGTTCATGCTCTCACAGACTGTATCAAACTTCCTCAGAGCGGTTTGCAGCTCATCCGCACTGTCACTTAATAAGACTGTGTCATCTGCATACACCAGAAGTCGTACATTTACGCCACCAACCATTACACCATTTGTATCGGTACATGCTTGTCTAAGACATTTATCCATGTATGCATTGAACAACCACGATGACATCACACAGCCTTGTCGCACTCCTTGCTCAATATTAAAGTATTCACTCACACCTCCTCTCACCCTAACACATGCCCGCCTACCGTTGTATACTGCCCTTATTCCATTTATTAGACCTTTATTTACGCCATATTCATTTAATATTTCCCACAGCTTCTCCCTATTCACTCTGTCATATGCTTTCTTCAGATCTACAAACGCACAGTACAATTTACTTTTTACCTTTAAACACTTTTCGATCACCTGCTGAAGAGCAACCATCTGATCGACACATCCTCTCCCTGGCATGAAGCCACCCTGCACATCCCATATCTTAGTTTGTGTAGTTTCTCGTACTCTATCAATCAGTATTCTTCCAAACACTTTACCAGGCACGCTGAGTAAGCTTATTCCTCTGCAGTTCTTACAATCACTCTTGTTCCCCTTACCTTTATACAATGGTACAATGATCGCGCTTTTCCAATCACTCGGCACTTTTCCACACGTAAGGCATACATACAATAATTCACACAATCTTCGTATAAGCTTTGCACCACCATACTTGAGCATTTCTCCAGTGATTTCATCTACGCCTGCTCCCTTGCCATTTTTCAACCTTCCTACCGATTTCTCTATCTCATTTATTCCAATATCCTTGTCAGTTTCATCCATCATTTCTTCTATATTCTCCTTATTTAAGCCTTCAGTCTTACTTTCCTCACTACTGTACAGCTTTCCGAAATATTCTTGCCAGCATTTCCTCACTTCACAATCGTCCCATACTATTTCGTTTCTAGCATTCATCACTCCTGCAGGATTCTGTTTTGAGCCACGTTTTGTATTTTTGACCCATTTCCAGAAGAGTTTTTTGTTTCCCTCAAAAGCATTCTAAATTTTCTCTTGTTCCACAGCCATCACTTCCTCTTTACTTATTGTCACTACCTCCTTCGCTTCTTTGTTTCTTAATCTCTACACCTCATACAATCGCTTCTTGTCAGTCTCATTTTTTGCAGCAATCACTGCCATGTACGCATCTTTTTTCTTACATACAGCCTTTTTTACCGACTCATTCCACCAAGCACATTTTTTCTGTCTACCTACCGTCACTCTTCCACATATTCGCACGGCACAATTGACAACAGAGTTTTTCAAACTTATCCATGCACTTTCAACGTCAGTGTCTTTTATTTGTTCGTTCCACACTGTTTCATTCACATTCAACTCTTTACTCACAGCATCTGCGTATTTCATTCTCGCACCATTATCCACTAGTTTGTCAACCCTAATTCTGGACGTTCGCACTACGTTTGCTTTCCTTCTCCAGACCCACTTTTGCCCTAAACACACTCTCGATACAACCAAGAAATGGTCCGATCCACACTCCGCTCCGCGCATTACTTTTGTGTCTTTCACCAGGTTTCTAAGCCGTTCATCATACACTATCAAGTCTATCATACTTTTAGATTCACCTCTTTGCCATGTTTACATATGCACATTTTTATGTTTAAACCACGTATTGGATACAAACAGGCTTCTCTCCATACAGATGTTCAGCAGGTGTTCACCGTTCTCATTGACTCTTTGGTCTCCGAACTTTCCTAGAACGCGTTCACTATGTTCTCTCTGTACACCCACCCATCCGTTCATATCCCCCACTATAATCACTCTTTCGTTTGGCTTACATACGTTCAATACGTTCTCTACTTCATTCCAGAAGTTCTCACGCTCCTGGTCTCTTCCTCCATTCACCGGTGCATAGCATGCAATAAGAAAGATTCTTCGAAACTCCACTTTCATTCTAACCCACATTACCCGGGGAGATACCAATTCGTACTGTTTAACACATCTTTTCGCTCTTTCACTTATGATCATCCCAACCCCCTTTGCGCCATGCACTTCCGTCTCAACTCCTGACCATAGTGCCAGGCTGCCATCCACCATCTCCACAGCATCCTTTCCTTTGCGCTTTGTCTCCGATGTACACAGAATATCAAGGTATCTTTTGTACATTACATTCGCAATTTCAAATTCTTTACCATGCATACCTCTAACATTCCACGTACCGACTAGCCATTCATTCCTTGCACAGTCGTCAGCAACGGGGTCTGTCTGTTTCAACCTTAACCGCCCCTTGTAGCCAGGTCGATCCGAGGCAATTGTATTCTTTTCTTGAGTAATACCATAGCGAGCAGACCGGTTACTGGCCAAATCGTGCCCCGGACGATGTACCATTCCCTACTAACGGTATCGTCCTACTACCGGACAGTTATTTGTCTACTGTCACGACATAATATATAGGTATAAATAATAGATCGTATACTTACTGTATGAATCTCGAAATGTACATATACATGTACATTATTTTTTTTCCTCTTACCTACCCTTCAATCACACCACGCGTTTCAACCATACTGCTCTATACGCGATTTCTGGTTCCGCGCTCCTTAACCGGACTTAGTATTTATTAGCGACCAAGTGTTATTATGTTATTTCGCGCCTATTCCAACTAAAGAGCCTTTTACTGGTTAGATTATCATTATCTTTGTTTATTATTAGTATTCAAACCGCTGGGTATAAAAACCTGTTCAAACGCTTACCCTTATTTGATTGATTTAGAAGTTATCATTTAACATGTATTAACACGTATTTAACAGAAAGCACCGAAATAAAGCTAATTATTTAACTTAAAAAGTACGGTAATCTTTTATGTTTAAATTTTTATTAGGACAAATTTACAATTTACCCAACTTCTTGTTTTGTTGTTTTGAAAATAAAAGGTATTTGAATTCAATCGAAAAAGTAAACTTTTATAGTAAAACTTCTTTAAATTTCTTATTTATTAAACGAATTGAAAAGTATGTTAGTTATTTAACTTGGAACTATGCAACTCTATTTAATTTACTCGATTCATATAATATGCTATTTACTATTTTAAATTTTTATTATTAAAAAAATTGACAATTGCTGTTGACGCACCTACCTGCTTTCCCTTTGCCTTTACCTGGTTTCTTGTTTTATTATTTGGAGAATAAAAGAAGGTATTGTACTTCAATCGATAATGTGGACTTTTAGTAAAACTAAATTTCCTTAAATAGCTACATTTCTTATTTATAAAATGAATATTGTAAAGAAGTGAGGGATACTAATTATTTAAATTAGAACTATGAGGATCTATTCAATTTAGTATGTTTAATTTGCTACTAAAAACTGAATTGCTTTATTTATTGACTTAATTCATTTACTGTCGGATTTAAGATGTATTTATGCTTCAATTTTTCAGAAACGCGCGGGTTTCCCTAACGACTAGACCTTTCTTTCTTTTAACTACTAAAATGCGTTTTATTTATTTGATGACAGAAACCGTATTTCATTCAGAATTTCGATTACAAATTATTTGTTTATTTGTTTATTTATTTGCTTTCCTTCTGCGTATTCGACTAGTTAAAAATTAAGTTATTTTATTATTTCTCTATAATGGATTGTCACTGCAAAAATGTTTACCTGTTTGAGTTCAAGACAAAGGGGCGGTATTTGCGTATTAAGCTTACTCCACAATTCTTAACAATTAACAATCACATCTGGCATGGATTTAAAAGCCGTAATTTTTTCGTAGAAATTCAAACCTACAGCAATCCCAAGTGTTATTTACGCGCCTTTTTTTTTGTACGCATTACAAAATTTTACTGGTTGTCTTTGTCCACTATTAATATTAAAACCGCTGAATCTAAAATATGTTCAAAAACTAACCCGTACCGTACATGATATTGATTTAGAAATTATCATTTTAATCCGGCCTTGACTCACTAATCCAAGGTAGAAGTAGGAGCCATCACTAACACGTCCTATCGCTTCGACGAAAAATAAAGTATCGTTAAATTCTACATAATTAATTTACAATTTTAAAATCTATATGTTGGTATTTCTATATCCTTAAAATATACAGCTGTATCAGAAAAATCTCAAATATATATATATATATATATATATATATATATATATATATATATATATATAGTAGACAAATAACTGTCCGATAGTAGGACGATACTGTTAGTAGGGAATGGTACATCGTCCGGGGCACGATTTGGCCAGTAACCGGTCTGCTCGCTATGGTATTACTCAAGAAAACAATACAATTGCCTCGGATCGACCTGGCTACAAGGGCGGTTAAGGTTGAAACAGACAGACCCGTTGCTGACGACTGTGCAAGGAATGAATGGCTAGTCGGTACGTGGAATGTTAGAGGTATGCATGGTAAAGAATTTGAAATTGCGAATGTAATGTACAAAAGACACCTTGATATTCTGTGTACATCGGAGACAAAGCGCAAAGGAAAGGATGCTGTGGAGATGGTGGATGGCAGCCTGGCACTATGGTCAGGAGTTGAGACGGAAGTGCATGGCGCAAAGGGGGTTGGGATGATCATAAGTGAAAGAGCGAAAAGATGTGTTAAACAGTACGAATTGGTATCTCCCGGGTAATATGGGTTAGAATGAAAGTGGAGTTTCTAAGAATCTTTCTTATTGCATGCTATGCACCGGTGAATGGAGAAAGAGACCAGGAGCGTGAGAAGTTCTGGAATGAAGTAGAGAACGTATTGAACGTATGTAAGCCAAACGAAAGGGTGATTATAGTGGGGATATGAACGGATGGTTGGGTGTACAGAGAGAACATAGTGAACGCGTTCTAGGAAAGTTCGGAGACCAAAGAGTCAATGAGAACGGTGAACACCTGCTGAACATCTGTGTGGAGAGAAGCCTGATTGTATCCAATACGTGGTTTAAACATACAAATGTGCATATCTGTACATGGCAAAGAAGTGAATCTAAAAGTATGATAGACTTGATAGTGTATGATGAACGGCTTAGAAACCTGGTGAAAGACACAAAAGTAATGCGAGGAGCGGAGTGTGGATCGGACCACTTTTTGGTTGTATCGAGAGTGTCTTTAGAGCAAAAGTGGGTCTGGAGAAGGAAAGCAAACGTAGTGCGAACATCCAGAATTAGGGTTGACAAACTAGTGGATAATGGTGCGAGAATTAAATACGCAGATGCTGTGAGTATAGAGTTGAATGTGAATGAAACAGTGTGGAAAGAACAAATAAAAGACACTGACGTTGAAAGTGCATGGATAAGCTTGAAAAACTGTGTTGTCAATTGTGCAGTGCGAATATGTGGAAGAGCGACAACTGGTAGACAGAAAAATGTGCTTGGTGGAATGAGTCGTTAAAAAGGCTGTATGTAAGAAAAAGATGCGTACGTGGCAGTGATTGCTGCAAAAATGAGACTGACAAGAAGCGATTGTATGAGATGTAGAGATTAAGAAACAAAGAAGCGAAGGAGGTAGTGAGAATAAGTAAAGAGGAAGTGATGGCTGTGGAAGGAGAAAATTTAGAATGATTTTGAGGAAACAAAAACTCTTCTGGAAATGGGTCAAAATACAAAACGTGGCCCAAAACAGAATCCTGCAGGAGTGATGAATGCTAGAAACGAAATAGTATGGGACGATTGTGAAGTGAGGAAATGCTGGCAAGAATATTTCGAAAAGCTGTACAGTAGTGAGGAAAGTAAGACTGAAGGTTAAATAAGAAGAATATAGAAGAAATGATGGATGAAACTGAGAAGGATATTGGAATAAATGAGATAGAGAAATCGGTAGGAAGGTTGAAAAATGGCAAGGAGCAGGCGTAGATGAAATCACTGGAGAAATGCTCAAGTATGGTGGTGCAAAGCTTATACGAAGATTGTGTGAATTATTCAATGTATGCCTTACGTGGAAAAGTGCCGAGTGATTGGAAAAGCGCGATCATTGTACCATTGTATAAAGGTAAGGGAACAAGAGTGATTGTAAGAACTACAGAGGAATAAGCTTACTCAACGTGCCTGGTAAAGTGTTTGGAAGAATACTGATTGATAGAGTACGAGAAACTACACAAACTAAGATATGGGATGTGCAGGGCGGCTTCATGCCAGGGATGTGTCGATCAGATGGTTGCTCTCCAGCAGGTGATCGAAAAGTGTTTAAAGGTAAAAGGAAATTGTACTGTGCGTTTGTAGATCTGAAAAAAGCATATGACCGAGTGAATAGGGAGAAGTGGTGGGAAATATTACATGAATATGGCGTAAATAAAGGTCTAATAAGCGGAATAAGGGCAGTATACAACGGTAGGCGGGCGTGAGTTAGGGTAAGAGGAGGTGTGAGCGAATACTTTAAGATTGAGCAAGGAGTGCGACAAGGTTGTGTGATGTCACAGTGGTTGTTCAATGCATACATGGGTAAATGTGTTACGCAAGCATGTACCGATACAAATGCAGTAATGGTTCGTGACGTAAACGTACGAGTTCTGGTGTATGCAGATAACACAGTCTTATTAAGCGAGAATGCGGATGAGATACAAACTGCTCTGAGGAAGTTCGATACAGAGCATGAACCTAAAGGTAAACGTGAACAAAACTAAGATTGTGGTGTTCAATCGGGAAGGTGGAAAGGAGAGTAGAGTATTTACTCTGCAAGATGAAATTGTGGAGCAGGTGGACAGCTGTATCAGAAAAATCTCAATATATATATATATATATATATATATATATATATATATATATATATATATATATAGGGTGGGTGTCAACTACGTGGACGGAGGATTGCTCCTTAACTGTTAGAGATATCAAAACCAATTTTGGTGTGGTAATACACCATCATTGGACCTACATTCTAAAAATATTTAGGTATATATAGGGTGATTGACAAACATATACCAACCCAAAGCTGTGTTTTTTTAAATGGAGTACCCTGTATATTTTTGCATTTTTGGATTCACTGTTACATTTAGAATAAAAGTATAGAAACTTGTATGTGTATCACTAACCGTTCTGCAGATATCGTCACTTTAGTACCAAAATAGTTAACTTTGGAACCACGATGCGAGCGTTGTCACCACGGTTTTGTAAATCTGTTTATAACGCCGACTATTAAAATAGTCTACTAACAAACAAACTGGGAAATTTTTCGAAAACGTGTAAAACTATACAGAATGATTAACTTACGCGAAATGTAATTTTTCTCAATCTTTTCAAATGCAACACCCTGTATATTTTTCACATTTCGATTCCCCGTGAAAAGTAGATACTCATTGATAATAGGTTTCAAAGCTATAAGACGGACCCTTCTTGAGATATTGACGGTTTTTCGTAAAAATATTATAAAATACAAATTTACAATGACAATAGAATTTAACAAAACAAATCAGGTAGGCTAGCCGCTCGTAATAAAGTGGAACAATTGCACCTATTGTTTTGACGTTTGTATAATCATTAAAACATTGTTCCATTAGTTTGTGTGTTTTTGGATTGTCGTTTTGTCAATTTTTGTATAAAATTAATTTCTCCAAAGAAGAAATGATCGATATGATCTTTATTTACGGCCAAGCTCACAGAAACGTTTTGTTGGCTACCCGTTTGTACTGTGAACGATACCCAGAGACAAGACAGCCTAGGGAAGAATCATTTATAAATGTAGCTGAGAGATTTATAAATTCTGGAAGTGTAAATAGAAATACAGTTCGCAGTTTTATTAGAAAAAACAAATTGAATCCTTATCGCATCGAAGCTTAAGTGAAATAGATTTTCAAAATCGTGAATCTTTCTGCCAATGGGTAACTACTAAAGTAAATGAAGAACCCAATTTTGTTAATAACATTCAATTTACGGATGAGGCAACTTTTCACAATAATGTCAATATTAATACACACAACTATCATCATTATTCAGATACACGTCTTAATCAAATTTAATGTGGTTGGTCCTTTTTTCTTTTATGGGAGTCTTACTGGAGAAAGATATTTGCAATTTTCAGACAATGATTTACCCGAGATTTTGGAAAATATTGAGGTAGATAATATTCCTACGATGTGGTTTCAACTGGATGGCGCTCGTCCACTCTATGCAATCAACATTAGGCAATATATCGATAGAAATTATCTGACGTGGTGGATAGGACGAGGTGGTGTGCCAAACTGGCCAGCCAGATCACCGGATCTCACGCCCCTTGATTTCTTGCTTTGGGGCTACGTTAAAGAAAAAGTTTACCAACATCCGCCCACCACAAGCGAAGATATGAAAAATAGAATTAGAGTTGCGTTTCTATCCATTTCACCTCTAATGTTGTTGCGAGTGAATCTTTAGTTTACCGAGCGAATTGCAAAGTGTTTAGCCAGGCGTGGTCAGCATTTTGAACATTAAATTTGAATTTATGGTTTTATTCGTTTATGTTTAATTGTTCAACTTATTTTTAGGTGTAGAGAATTATTTTATTGTTTGGTTATTAATTAAGTTTTCCTATCAGTTAAAGAATTTATTTGTTCTTCTGTATGTCAATATTTTCAAATAAATGGCAATATCTCAAGAAGGGTCCATCTTATGGCTATGAAACTTATCAATTAGTATCTACTTTTCACGGGGAATCGAAATGTGAAAAAATTAAGAAAAATTACATTTCGCGTAAGTTAATCATTCTGTATAGTTTTACATGTTTTCGAAAAATTTCCCAGTTTGTTTGTTAGTAGACTATTATTAATAGTCGGTGGTATAAACAGATTTACAAAACCATGGTGACAACGCTCGTATCGTGGTTCCAAAGTTAACTCTATTTTGGTACTAAAGTGACGATATCCGCAGAACGGTTAGTGATACGGATACAAGTTTGTAAATTTTTGTTCTAAATGTAACAATAAGTCCAAAAATACAAAAATATACAGGGTGTTCCATTAAAAAACACAGGTTTGGGTTGATATATGTTTGTCAATCACCCTGTATATACCTACATATTATTAGAATGTAGGTCCAATGATCGTGTATTACCACACCAAAATTGGCTTTAATATCTCTAATAGTTAAGGAGAAATCCCCCGTCCACGCAGTAGACACCACCATATATATATATATATATATATATATATATATATATATATATATATATATATATATATATATATATATATATATATGAATGATAAAAGAAGAAATCGAGCAACATTGCTTTAATTTCAGCTATATTAAACATGTTAAATCTGATTTTTAATTTGATAATCCGAAGCATGTAAATTAATAATAATTATGTGCGAAACAATCTTTGCTTTCATTAAGCAAGATATAATTAATAATTTTAATAATTGTGGTATTCGTTAAAGTAATGCCTAGAGGTCACCTCAAAACATAAAACACGTCACGCTCGCCTTTATTTAAAACTGTGTGACAGTATCTTTTAACGAACTTTAAGGGTTACACGCACACACGTACACACACTCTTAAACACACAGACACCAGGCGTCGAGTATTTCTTTAAGCAGGTACTTCGAACAGCTGATGCTTGCGTCAATATTTTATCATCTCTGGTAGCAGCAGAATACGTTGTCACGTGCCAAGCGTAAAGTTGAGATACCTTTTCTTTTTTATTTTTTTCTTTTTGGTCTTTTGTTCACAACCGGGAACTGTACTTCAACGACTCTAGCAGGTCGTAGCTAGCGAACGTCGTACAGGTAGTGGCCTCTGATCTTGGCTTAACAGCCCAGTCTGCGACTGGGGTAACGTCTTTAAAAAATCCCCATTCTCATTATAGTTTGGCAGTTTTGGGTGCCGAAAGGATTGCGCTAGGGGAAGCCTGAGCATGGCCATGGCGAATCTTGTCCATAGTGTTGAAATGTCTGTGGAGGAACTGGATCATCTGCGCAGTATTTTATGCTTTGCCCAAGGGAGTGTTGCTGTACTGGACTAGTATTTTTTCCCGGTTCGCGGGACTATTATGGGTAATCCAACTTTTCTTAATGAGGATCCATTCTTAAAATGGCGCTGACGGTGGACAGCATTATCAAAGCAAGGAGAAGGAAGATCTTCTCCGCCTTCTTCTTATTGAGAGTTAGAAGGTGGCTTTACGAAAGTGTCACCTTCATTAATTGCAACTTTGTAAGTTGGTATAATTAGTACATTAAACAGTCTGCAGGTCTTCATCAGTTTCGGCCATAAGCAGGCTATCATCTGCGCATTTGATATAGTAAACCAGTACGCCGTTGATATTAATTTCCGTGTGAGTCTCGAATAATGCCTCTTTAAATACTATCTCTGAGTATATGTTAAACAATAAAGGCGACAGAACACAACCTTGTCTGACTACCTCGTTGAATGTGTATTTCCTTTGATAGTTCATCTTTCACCCGCACAGATGCTGTCTGTCTCCAGTAGAGGTTTACTATAACGTTGATATCTTGTTTAAAATTTTCACTAGTTCTTCGTGTTTAATTTTATCAAAAGATTTTTATAGTCAACTATGCCTATAGCCTATATATACATATTTTTTAACATCACGACATCGCTGGGCTAACGCGTTTATAGTACATACATCGTCTCGAGTGCCTAGACCACTACGAAACCCAAACTAAGTGTTGGATAAGTACCTTTCGCATTTACTAAAGATGCGTCCATGTACTATTTTAAGAAAGATCTTTAAGATGTGACTCATTAAACTAATCGTGCGATAGCCTTGATATTCTTTTGGGTGTGTTACTTTTGGCATAATTATAAAGACATTAACCAGTCGGCCGGTATATGATCTGTTTTATAAATTATATTAAAGAGATCTAGCATTATTTTGATGTTCTCGTTATGAATAAGTTTTAATTCCGCAGGAATGTAAACAAGACCTGGAGCATTACCATTTTTTTTTCTGACTAAATGGCGTTAACTAATTCATTTTGAGTTATTATTGGTCGTGTTTCTCCATCTTCAACAGTGAAGTCAAGTCATTGTATTACTGAAAAGCTCTTTGATATATTTTTTCGAGTGAGAAAGTTGTTCTTCTACTGTGATATTTACCGTCGCTGTCCAGTAGGCTGTGAAAATTTTGTTTATTGTATCGTCTCTTCATTTCTTTTATCTTCTTATGCATGTTGTGACTGTCATATTTTGTATCCAGCTCTTTTCTGATATCCAGACTCCCTTGGATTCTTTGATTTTCTTTCTAATTTTTGTATTTATTTCTCTGTAGGTCAAATTTTTATTTTTGTTTTTGCGTCGTTTGCATCATTTCTATAATATCATCTGTCATCCACGGTTTATTATTTTGCACAGAATCTTGTTTTAGATGACTTGTTCCAGCTTGCACCACGATATTTTTGTTGAATGTCCGGTTTTCTTCAATTTTGTTTAAGTTTGAAATGTTTATGTTTGACTTGAGGCATTCGTTTATGTCCTTAGATATTAGGTCTTGTGTTGCTTCCTCTTCCAGCTTACTGAGGTCTTGTCGTTTTTTCTTTGTATTTCTGATGAGATTTTTTAACTTTACATGTATAGTCGCAACAACAGGATTGTAGTTGGAGTTCACGTATGATCCAGGCTACGTTTTGATGTTTTCTTGTACTGTTTTTGATCTGTCAGTTACTAGACTATAGTCAATCTGATTATATTCTTATTATTTTTTTAGGGTTATCGCCAGGAGCTACCCAAGTACAGTGTGAAAATAAAGTCTGGAACACCTGAAGTATCTCGCAAATACGTTTAAAAAAAACGCACGAAGGGGTCAGAAGGTATTTTAAGTTTGTCGTATTTTGAAATACTCTGTGGCGTACGTTGAAGGGGCCCAAGGGGAGCCTTTTTTTAAATGACGACCACTATTTTTTGTTCAATATAATGAAAGAACTCATTTTTTTTAATATTGTATATGTTCCACAAACAAAGTTCGGCGGTCAGTTCTGTGTTTGTTACGTACATGCCCGTGTACTCTGTATTTACTTAAAATTTTACTAACTGTAGAGCGTACTATAGGTAGGCGATCTTGATGGTCTTCATAAAGAGAGCGCAGACTTGCACTGTAATTCTTCCCCATTTTTGAAATTATAATCATTCTTTCGATATTAAAAATCCCAATATTCTAAGAAGTGACAAATTATTAAATAAAAACTTATTTAAGAAAAATCGAAATTTATATAGAGGATCCAGCCATTAATAAAAAAAAAAACGGATGTTGATGATTTGAATATCATTTATAGTAATAATTTAAATTATGATAAGAATAGAGATAGAACTATATATATATATATATATATATATATATATGTGTATATACAGGGACCGCCATAAAGTTGGACACATATGGAAAAAATTTTTATTATTGAAATTTCTGAAAAACTCTGTTGGAGGTTCGTTTTTGAATGTCTGACAACCAAAAAATCCATTGTGACATTTGTCACGTGACCATATATTTGGTGGGAATTTTGAAAAATGGTAACTGTGATACCGAAAAATGAGTCAAATTGACAAGATATCGAAAAATTGTATTAAGAAAATGTATTTATAATGCAACAAAGACCTCCATCATAAAATCTTATTTTACCTGGAAATAGTTTTAATAACATAAATTACATCATTTTAGGTCAAAATTAATCAAATATTTGTAAAATAGACAATTTGTGAGAGAAAAATTTAGAAAATACGATTTAGCCTCGTCACTGGTTGTGTTCATGCCCTGTATATTGAAGCGCATGAGCAGATCTAATATTTTTAACCGGTAATTAAAATGTAAACGAAGTAATATTTGTAATTAAAACTTAACAATACATTATTTATCCTTATTAAAATTAATATTGATTAGTAGATTTGGAAATAGCCATATTTTTGAATTTAATAAGTTGGCTTTGGAAAAATCAAATATTGCGGCTTATAAGGATGAAAATTATTGCTCTTTAAAGTGCACCTCATAATTTAAAATATCTAAAATTGTGTAATTTATGTTATTAAAACTATTTCCAGTTAAAACCAGATTTTATGATGTTTCATAATAAAAGCAGAGGGGAATAAATGGTATTTTTATTTTTTTTCTGATTTGGTTTAAAATTGGTATATGGGGTCCTTGTTAGATTCTAAATAAATTTTCTTAATATAATTTTTCGATATCTTGTCAATTTGACCAATTTTTCGGCATCACAGTTAACATTTTTCAAAATTCCCGCCAAATCTATGGTCACATGAGAAATGTCACAATGAATTTTTTTTGTTGTCAGACATGCAGAAACGAACCGCCAATACAGTTTTTCATAAATTTTAATAATAAAAATTTTTCCCATATGTGTCCAACTTTATGGCGGTCCCTGTATATATAATATGTTATAATTTCAAGGATTCGATCTATTACTTATTAATTCTTTTCAGCTACTCCAGATTTTGCTTCTTATAGCCTGTCCGGTAGAACTGAACGGGTATCGGATTAACAAGGAGGATTGTCAATATATGGTTCTATTGTGCTTGAAACCGCCTTAATGCTTTGCTGTCTCGTACTTATTGTACGTGACAAAGAAAGATGGATATATTATGAATAATGCCTCTATTTCTGCCGAACAAAAGCGTTTGCAACTTTCACACATAATGACAAGGCAATAAGAATCAGATGCAGGTAGAATAGAAATTCAATAGGTATAATAAAATGCCAGTGGTTCTCAACACTGCTTTAACATTATATAATTTGTGAAGAAATGCAACTTTTGTATAATAAAAATAATAATCGATTACTAATTACCTATAAGTAATTTCAATTGACACCTTTCACTTATACTTATAACAACAATAACAAATACATTTTATTATAGTTAGTAAATATTAATTAAATTACAAAGATATACTTTTATAATTAAATGTAAAAATTATAATTGTCATTCGGCTTCAGATTCATCACTTCCTGAGTCATCCAAATCTTGGAAAAGATCATCGTCATCACTTTCTTCAGTGTTAACTGTGAAAATAAGAGGTCTTACTTCATCCACTAAATGGTATAATAATCTATTATTAATTACTTATTGTTACAGTATTGCATATTTATTTGGATTCTTTTGTAATTGGAGTACACTAAAACGTCATTACCATACTTAGGTATACAATGAACTTTCTAAATGTAAATTGAAATACCTATACTTAATCGAATATTCATTATTATGAATGGCTTTTATAAATGTTTATTATAAAACTTGCATTCTTCCATAAATTTTAAATGTAATGTTAAAGCAGTGTTGAGAACCACTGGCATTTTATTATACCTATTGAATTTCTATTCTACCTGCATCTGATTCTTATTGCCTTGTCATTATGTGTGAAAGTTGCAAACGCTTTTGTTCGGCAGAAATAGAGGCATTATTCATAATATATCCATCTTTCTTTGTCACGTACAATAAGTACGAGACAGCAAAGCATTAAGGCGGTTTCAAGCACAATAGAACCATATATTGACAATCCTCCTTGTTAATCCGATACCCGTTCAGTTCTACCGGACAGGCTTTATTTATAAACTTCTTCAGGAGCTACAAGTCGTTAACAATTAAATATAGGACACTAATAACAACAAGGGAAAACTTACTGCTAATGAATTAACAAAATGTGAATTGTTAACATTAAAATTAAGAAATTGAAAATTAAAAAATAGAAATTGAAAATTGACATTAATGACAATAAAAATTTGAAATTAGCTTGGGTGATTAATTTAATAGTAATTATCTTCATTAGACTAGAAATTAAAAAAGAATAAATTTTGCTTAAATTACCAATATCAGATTTTTTATTAATATTTTTTTTTCTTTTTGAATGTCTACCATCTCAAGGAACAATCTCTTATGTAACATTATTATAACATATATATCTAAACATTACCTTCCAAATTCCGAAGTCTGCTTCGTAATAGCCTCCATGGATTAAACACAGTGTAGTGTTCGACAGTTATATCACATGAGAAAGTAGAACGTAACAATGTTCACCTTATCAGTCTATTGGGTTAAATTACGCATCTATTCAATTGCAGCATTAGAAATTAAAATTGAAATCTGTATTTGTAGTAAGTATATGTAAATGAGAAAATGTCGAAAACGCGTTCCCGTAAACAGTTGACCAAACCACCAAAATACAAATAAGCCAGATAACGTTCTCATGTTAGAGAGCTTAAAAAATGAAATGATTAATGTATTATCGATAATAATATTAATTATAGTATCTCTAGTGTGAATATAAATGTCAAAGAAATAACGTTTGTGCTTTTTAGGTTGATGAAGAGCGAAGTGAGCATACTGATGAATTAGTGTTAAAGGTGATGATAAACTTAATCTTCAATTAAGAGAATACGATTTTGAAGGTCGCAAAGAGTGGGAATTTCATCAAATAGTATAACACGTGCGACTATCATAAGGTTTGTTAAGTTATCGTGTGCGTATGCGATGTTTATGGAAAAAAGATAAAAAGTTTCGAAATTCGTTGTACAAGAAGATCTCGTTCCAGCTCGATATAACAGATCACATGATATGCAAAAAAGCATGGAGAACTGAATTGTTGGACTTCAGATGGCACGTGCCATAAAATTGTTGCTTTTTCCCATTTGAATGCATATTAAATAATATTATATCAATTATTTAATTTAATAATATCTAAAATATTATACTGTAAAAAATTATCGCCTAAATCTTGGTGTATTTCGAACATACATAATTTTAGGAATTTTTTAATTGATAATTTATGAGTAATTTCCGTCTTATAAGTGCTGATTTATTAAAGAGCAATAATGTCGACTGTCTTTCTGTAATTCGCCATGGGTATATTATGGAGAATTTTTTTTCTCAAGCTAGTTTAAGTGGTTATGTTTTTTATTGCAGGTTTAAATGTGCGTTTGCTAATGAGTTTGATCCTCGTTACCGTCTACTCTTTACCTCATACACAGTGGCGTGATCACTGCGTATATGCCCTTCATGCGCGGCTATTTAGGTTAATGCTGGGGTAGTAACTTCCCCCTCAGTACCCTAACTCCGTTCATTTTGCTCCTATCGTGACATGCGTAGGGGAATGCAACGTAAACCTACCAAATGGTAATAGTCCTAATATAAGCAATATAATCAAATTTAATTCTTTACTATAGTGCGAGTCACACCGAGAATGCAGTGTGGCGGGTATAGGCAATGTATTTGTAATGGGAGGCCGGCACACTGTGTTTCCGGTTGTCCGATGGCTGTGACAGGGTCGGCTCTGAAGTTATTATACAGTGCTGCCAAAAAGTTGGACACAAATGAAAAACTTTTTATTTTTGCGAACGATACGTAAAAGTAAACTGCCCTTATTTTTGAAAAATCGGAAAATTTTAGTTGAAAAATCACTCAAAATTCTCAAATATGAATTTTCAAGACGATCTAAATATCGTTAAACAATTGTATTAAAGCGAAAGTTACTTACAATGCATTCACGTCATTTCAAACCAAGCTTATGCGGGAAGATATCTTAATGAGTTTTAATGTAACTGAAAAGTAAACAAACAACCCTAAATATAATACTGATTTTCACTCTTGTTTGTGACTTATTACCGGTAACATGGAATTTAAGAAACTCAAACGCGAGGAAATGCTCCATGCGAGTGCGAAAATTATAATTTCCAATATCATTTGTCATTTAGTGAATGATGAAAAATTGAGTTTGACTGCAGCGGTGAGTCGTGCTTCCAAAATGAGTGGGTCAGTGAAAAACAATTTTACCATCAAGAAAAAGGAAGAGCAAAACAGTGGTGAATTAAAATCTCCTGCAGCAAGAAAAAAGCGGGTAAGTAAGTCAAATTCTCGCGAATATGCATACGATGAGGGTTTTAAGAGCTTATTAAGAAGAATTGTGCACAATGACTTTTTTAAAACATTCCTCCAACTTTGAAAGCTGTATATAATGTTATTCGAGGGAATGAGAATTCGCCATCGTTCTCTTTAAGTACCCTAGGTAGATTGATTAAAGATATTGGTTTTGAATATATGAAGCGTGGTCGTAAAAGCATAATGTTAGAGCGAAACGACATCATTAATTGGAGGCACAGATATTTAAGAGCCATGCAAAACTATCGCCAAGAAAATTGCAACATTATCTACTTAGATTAGACTTGGGTCAAACGGTGAACTATGCATGGTGTGATAATACCATAACAAATCGTAGAGATGCTTTTATAAAGGGTTTAACCACAGGCCTCAAAGCACCTACACAAAGAGGTCCACGTTTCGTTATTCTTCATGCAGAATATGAAGGTGGATTTTATTTGGCGCCGCACGTGTTTTCTTGGCAAAGAAAAACGATGGCGATTATCACGACGAAATGATTCCTGCCTTACCCAAAAACGGACGGAAAAACGTTGTTGTTATGGATAACGCTTTGTATCATTCGCGTAAATTTAGTTTTCCAACTACTTCATGGAACAAACCCCAAATTAAAGATTGGCTGTTCGAAAGAAACATTTTCTTTGACGACTCCTATTTAAAATCTGAGCTGCTTGAAGTTGTCAACGCATATAGAGACCAATACGACAAGTATAAAATTGAAGAAATAGTTGCAAAATACAACGTAACTGTTTTGCGTTTACTACCATACCATTGTGAGCTTAACCCGATCGAGATGGTGGAATCAGATTAAGCACTATATTGCAACAAAGAACTCCGATTTCAAGACAGAGCACGTCCGTTTATTGATAAATGAAGCATTTGGACATGTCACTGCACAAAATTGGAGTAAATGCGTTGCACATATCAGAGAAAACGGAAAAGAAATGTGGGCTGCTGATAACCTCCAAGACAACGTGGATGAACTCATAATAAGTGTAAATTTTAGCGACAGTTCTGAGAATGAGATTTCAGACCTCGATGATGACTGTGTCGACGACGTGCAGGTGTAAATAGTGTAAAAAGTGTAAATATTTTATTTGTTTATAAATGTACAATTAATTCTCTGTTTATTTTTTCTTAAATTAACTTTGCCTGAAATAATTCTTTTGTAATTTTGAAATTTATTGTTTATTATTATTAATTATTGAAAACATTTAAACAAAGGCGAAGGTATAAACATCATCAAACTTCCAACAAGTTTTTAGCGAATCTGTGAGAGCGGCGAAATTTGCCTGAGACCGGACTTGAGGTTTAACCGATCCCAGCATAACGACAACTGGCAACGGTGTGCTCCATAAGACTCCACACTGCATTCTCAGTGTGACTTTCACTATAGATGCTTATGATCTATCGCAATTGCTTGAGAGACTTACTCAGTATTCCGGTATGTTAATCGATGCTATTTTTGCTAACAATGTTAGCAGCCTCAGTAATGTACTTTGTTTCCCTGTTCATGACTTAACGGGTCCCTGTTTAATTATAGTTTGTACTGGAATGTACTATGCAAAAGTTTTGCTTAAAATTAATAAAGTTTAGAATTTAATAAATAATTTTTACCAAGAAAAATTTACCAATTATTTAAACAGTACACTTTTTGTAAATGTTTAGTATATACACGTTAACGAATAAGTGTTCTATTTAAACTCTTTGATTTTAGAACATCTCGACAAACATGCGCCTATTATAAATGCTCTAATACCACCTAGTGCCTTGACAAAGATTGCTAATGATATTTTTACTGCATTGGATGATAATAAAGCTACTCTTCTAGTGTTACTGGATTATTCTCGAGCTCTTGACACTATAAATCATGCCTTATTGTTATCCAAGCTCAAATATTACGTTTTTTAAAGAAATTTTTGTGCCACGTACCTACTACGAATAAAATCAGTTACGGTGTCCCACAAGATTCCATTCTGGGTTCACTGACATATTAAATATACACGCGGCACTCTATGCGCATGCGTTGCAATTAACTCATAGTTTTAATAAAGGTCTGGTGTGGAACAACACACGACCTTCCAACCTACAAAGTGGATACTTAAAGAAATGAAATAATTTTTAGGATAGTTATGCAACGTCAATTTTAATAAACTCATAACGAAAATAGACAACATTGTAAAAGCAAACACAATAATCTATGTCAGATAGATGTTTAAAATTTGATGTCAGATAGTGGTTAATAGACATCTAGATGCTAGCTAGAACAAATTCCAAAGCCGCACGATTCTACAAGAATATCGATAATAAGCATTTTCAATCTTATCTAATTAATTTTTAATGCATTTTGGCTTTATTTTAAAATACCTTATATAGAAACATAATGTGAAATTTAATTATCCTTAACAAATATGTTATTTTTTTATAAAATTAATCGTTATTCAGATATTGAAACAATTTTGAACAAACGCACGCACCCCCGGATGCACGTACGCAGCCACCAACACACGCACGCGCGCGCACACAAACACGCACACGCACTAATGTCGAGGGAACGAGTATGCCAACTGATTGCTCCTACTACGCCTATCCAACGATTTGGAAAGGTTTCATTTAAAATATATAATATATATATATATATATATATATATATATATATATATATATATATATATATATATATATATATATATATATATATATATATATATATATATATATATATATATATATATATATATATATATATATATTGACAAACTGTAAACTGAGATTTTTAAAATCGGTTATATTATTAACTGATAATAAATCTCATTTTAACATCAATACAGTGTATTTATTTATCACAAAATCAGTTATTTATAAGTGGCTTCGATAACCAAATTGCAGTGTTGATTATTTTGACGCTGTGAGATCTGTCGGCTAAAACAATCCTCCGCAATTAACCAAACTTTGTTGACCCGGTCTCGGTTCTGATAATTGTTTACAGTTGCATAATATATTTTTATCATATAAGTACCCACAATCGGTGGACTTTACATGCCAGAATAAGTCCGAACAGACCTTAAACGAAATTTGACTTTATTTATACGAGTGGATGGGGATTTTAAGACCTTTAGGATGCTAAATCCGAGATATTCGAACAATAATTTTATTTAAATAACCTAGAAACATTGACGATGTTTTGTTGGTATTCAAAATTACTAACTATATGAACCAATAACGACATACGTTTTAAAATCTTAAACCATACTTTACTAAAAGATGAGTCATAAGCCACTTCGCCGGCCCGACTTTACTTCTGTTTTAACGTAATTCGATTAATACGTAGAAGGTATACTCTGTCTAATTAGATAAGTTTAACAGTTTCTAAGATATTTGCATTTTTAGATATTTATTACCAACTGCTTAGGCAGGTTATTATTATTATGTAGTATTTGGGAAACAACATCAAAACGTGAAAATCGGTGTTTCGGAAGAATACCCGTAACTTCAGGAAATGATAGATCTAATCATTTTAACACGAAACTTTCATGTAAAAGTAACGCCAATAGTGCTTCGTTTTCGAGATGTAGCATGTCAAAGTTAATAACCTGCCTAAGCAGTTGGTAATAAATACCTAAAAATGCAAATATCGTAGAAACTGTTAAAGTTATCGATTTAGACAAAGTGTACCTTTTTTATCTGAAAAACACCGAGATTTCGTATTTTAATAAAAAAATCCAATTTACTCCACTGGCGTAGAGAGTATGGATTGAAAGGTTGCACTGCCCCTTGCGTTCTACGCCATTGCACATAATAAAAACGTATTAATAAGCTAAAACCAATGTACTGTATGTCCTTATTTATTATACCAAGAATAAGAAAAATACCTATTTTCGTTTTGGAGATATTTAAAAAATCAACTTTTTCTCTAGTAAATTTGACACCCTGTATCCCGAAAATGAAGCACTATTCGACTTACGTTTATATGAAAGTTGTGTGTTAAAATGATTATATCTGTCATTTCCTCAAATCCGAGAGGTTCCTCACGAATCACCCTGTATAAAGTGTACTGAAAAAATTTAAAGCATTATTAAATATTTAGAATAAATTCTGTTAATAATATGAATCAAATGTTTGGGAGGTGTCTTAACTAACAATAAGTGCTAATGTAGATTTTTAAGAACTTTCGAATTTCACATATTTTTTTATAGCCTTTGCAATAGATTTTGGAAAGAAATATTTGTAATCATTAAGACCTCAATTGATTTGTTAACTTCTATTCAACATATGATTTAATACGTCGATTAGTAGTAAAAAGTGTCCCTACACGAATGAAATTTAGAATCCTTAATTACTTACGTATGTACATACATACGCACATAAGTTTTCACCTTAACAATAGATATAGTAACATACAAGTAAACAGAGCACCGGAAATGGATAGTAGTAGTATTACCTAACATTTGCATTAAAATTTGATTTATTCAAGGACATCACAATTTTCGTGGCATTTCTTTGTCTCTGTTGGAATTCGGAAATAATATTTTTATTTAACATCTTTACATTCCATTTATACTGTCTCATTGCGGCAATAATTACAAATGGATATTTTCTTGTCCTATTATTTACACAGCCGGATGTCCAAATGATGGGGGCAACCGGGAAGTCGACGAGCAATGCGAGTTCAGAGGTCAGGTTATTTTTAACCATTATTAATGAGGAACGTTGCTAACAACTATTGTAAGACACTTTCATAGCTTAATATTTGCATAACAAAATGCTATTCAAAAATGTACAAAACCTATTTATGATTGTTTCGGTATGGAAAAATATGATAATTTTCTATTAGTAATAAACACTAGCTTAAAAAACAAATTATACTAATGTTATTAACCCTTGCAACCGCAGGAATGATGTATAATGTTAATGATTATATATGAGACTATCAATCTAGGCAGGGTTATTCAAAGAAAATAATTGGAAGTTATAGTATTCAAGAAAAATAACTTTGACCACTGAAGCTGTTTGATCAAAGGTTAATATTTTATATTTAGATCTTTTAAGATTGGTTATGTGTTAAATACAAGTATTTTGTACATATGGAATCTGAATATTAATCAGAAAAGTTTGGTTAAATGGTAGGCTGCTCTGAATACCATTTACCTATGTACGTCTCGGAAATTACGCCTTCGGACATGTTTTTTTAAACAATGTACGTTTTGGTGTTTTAACACTATACGCCATCGCTGGTTCTTCGAATGTGTGAAGTGGCTGCTTTTTCTAATGGGTTACAGAGTAAGGCGATTCATTACACATACTTTTTCTCCGAAAGTCTGTACTAATACACTTATCTTATTTGCAAATTGGTTAGTCCTACTCTCTATTAACCCTAAATAATTATTGCAATTAGGTTATTAAGTGTCAATGTATTCTACCAGCGAAACAAAAAGATACAGAAAATCATTATTTTAGAGCATAGACGTCAATATATTAAGTACCGGTTTGCGGAAAGTTCATTCTTCACATTTCGGTCCCACATTTCGTTCCCGAGGTATTTCGTCTCTTTACATCTCGTACCCGAAAATATCGTTCCCGATCAAGTTAAATATTTGAAATGGGGAAATTTCAATACTCATGAAGTCATTAGAAAAGATTAGAAGAGTTGTTATTAGAAGATATAATTAGTCGATGTTATTATGATGGTCTTTAAATTGTGTTGTATTTGAAATAAACAAATTTTACCTAATTACTGCGCACATTAACTTTCTCCATAAGTTGTTTTCCTTAATTTTAATTGGTTACCTACGCTTCCCTTCCACGATAGAAAAGAAGTAATGAAATTATTATTATTCGTTATTGTCGGTTGTGTTAGTTTAACAACCGAGCTAGTGGAGTAGCAACCTGCTTAGCATTCGGTAGGCAATAGCTTCAGGGGGTTTCCTCTAACATATAACGGCATGGTCACTTTGTATACGCACAGCATGTGTAGCTATTTAGGCGAATGCTAGGGTAGTACCCCTCAGAACCCTAACTCCGTTCCTCCCGCTCCTATCCTGACCGCAGCAATCCTTAATCCCACCATGCATATATACTTCATTTATCTATGTTGGGAATCCATGATTGTGACTGAAGAAGCTTGGAAAGTTCAAGCAGCCCACCCTCCTCTAGGGGAGGGAATGAAACATGCGGCCTTTTCTTTAACTGTGGTGCTTACGAAATGGCTAATTTGTCAATTCGATTTGTGGCCAATGAAGTTAGGATATACATAAGGTCAACTCGAGGAAGTGCATTTTCTGACCCTGGAGAATATTAACAGTTGAGTTTATGCTACAGTTGGTATTATAATGTGTTCCTTGAATACTTTCTTTTAGCATGATAATTAGTTCGGCAAAATTCCATCCCATATGATAAAATTTTGTCCATCTGTCATAACAGTCTCAATTATGATCTCATTTTGCACATGTCGTAGTCCGCTTTTAGTTGTTCTTTTCTGCTTTAAAGTGGCTTTTTGTTCTTAATAATACGGTAAATAGCTTTATTTTACACCCTGTATTTGATTTCTTATATTATTTTTACATGTTTCAATGATTTTGCAACAAATATGCTCATTCCCTCCAAAATAGGTTACAGGGGCAAGTGTGTTTATTTAAGTTTTGGGCTTTTAAATATATTTTTGGGAGGTAAGTAGGTACTTAAGTAAGCATCCTTTTAATTCTTTAAAGGTGCATAATGGTGCGTAATTACAAAATAAAGACCAATAGGGGCCTACCATAGTTGATCACGTTAAAATCAGGAGGGGTGTGAAATTAAAAACATTTGGAAGGCCGACGGCTTTGTTCAGAAGCTGTGCGCTGTGTGTGCGGTGTGTGCTGTGTGTGTGTGCGTATGTGTGCGTGTGTGTGCGTGTTGCGTGTGTCGCTGCGCTGTGTCGTCGCTGTGCGCGTGTGTGCGGTGTGCGCGTGTGCGTGCGCGTGTGTGCGTGTGTGTGTCGTGTGCGGGTGCGGTGTGCGGTTGTGCGCGCGTGTGCGGTGTGTGCGTGTGTGTGTGTGTGTGCTGTGTGTGTGGTGTGTGGTGTGTGTGTGTGCGTGTGTGTGCGTGTGTGTGCGTGTGTGTGCGTGTGTGCGTGTCGGTGAGTGTGTGTGTGCGTGTGGATTGTGTGCGTGTGATGCGTGTGGTGGTGGTGTGTGGTGCGTGAGTGTGTGTCGTATGTGTGCGTGTGTGCGTGTGTGTGTGTGCGTGTGTGCGCGTGTGTACGCGTGTGCGCGTGTGTACGCGTGTGCGCGCATGTGTGCGTGTGCGCGTTTGTGCGTGTGTGCGCGTGTGTGCGCGTGCGTGAGCGGGTGTGCGCGTGTGGCGCTGTGCGCGGTGTGCGCGAGTGTTCGCGTGGCGCGGGCGCGTGCTTGTGCGTATGCGTGTGCGTGTGCGTGGCGTGCCCGTGCGCGTGCGCGTTCGCGGTGCGCGGCACGTGCGTGCGTGCGTACGTGCTTGCGTGCGTGCGTGTGTGTGTGTGGATTGTTGCTGGTTGTGGATGTTCTGTGGTGCCAGTTAACATGATTGTTGTGTATATTGTCTTATAGCCGTGGATGATAAATGCTGTTGATTGCGTGGATGTGTCCTTTTGTCGGGTGTCGCGTGATTTAGCTGTTGATGCCCAAATAGATCCGTAACAGAAAGAAAGCATTAGTTAGAAGCATAACAAGTCGGGTTAGCATTCCAAAGCGTGAAGCGCTGTTGGTGAAGCGGTAGTGTTAGTCAGAACATAAAAATCGATACTGTATGCTTAATATTGTATGCCAATCTTCGCGTCGGACGTTTGTATGATTACCCGAAAAGGGAAACCATCTCCTGACCGTCCGTGAGGATCACTCTCCACAAGTCAGTTGCAGTTTTCGCCTGAGTGAGGGCCGTTGCCACCTTTCGGATGACATGTAGGGTCTTCTCTATATTGAGAGAAGGGCTAATATCGTGTCGAACCCTAAGATGAAGCAGGTGGGGTAACAACAGCGGCGGGAACCGTTGTCGGGTTGCAATAGAGGCCGCAGTCGGTGTTATCCTCTTCTAACGCTGTGGTCCTTCCATCTTCTTCTGTTGTGGAGGTCGAGTGAACTTCGGGCAACCCCTGTACCTAGCTGGGTGGTTCTTACCATAGTTATCGCACTTTACCCGCTGTGTTCGGGGTTTAGTTCAATGACTGGAGTGGTGATCTCTGACGTACTTTACACAGCGTGCTGCCGAGTTGCATCAACGCGTGACGGAAACCCTGACACCGGTGACACTGCCCGAGGTCGGATTTCCGCTGCAAGTCGGATTTCCGCTGCAAGTCTTTAAGGTACCGCGGAGGTGGGCGACGAACTCTACCTGTCGGATCTTCTTGTGGTCTTCTTCGCTCGGTAGGTGTACCAGCACGAGGGGGATCGTTCAACTTCGCTGCTGCATCCTGAGATCACATTAATACCTAGAAGTGGCAGCTCTGATCTGACGTCAGCCTCGGCAGCTCTACGGGCAGGCCAGGTATCACTACCTTAGCTACACGCTCGCTCCTTGTCTGTGGTGTGGTACCCCGTACCACACCTGTCTCTCGTGAAGGCGATCCGTTGTCTGTCCAGTTCGCGGGAGAAACAGAACCAGTTTTCCCTCTGACGAAGGACAGGGGTACTTTGTCCCTGGTGTCTTCTGCGATCGGCGTCGTCGTCTGGTTCATGATTTCTGGGATAGCGGTGTACTCCTCCAGTGCGTGAAACGTGTTGTCCGTCGGTGGCCGCATTGGAGGGTGGACAGACAGCTCTTCTGCGGCCTCTTCTTCTGCTTGACGAAGTCATCGGGGCTGGCTGAATCGAGGCGGGCATCTTCTTCGCCTCTTCCCTGAGCTATGTCGGTGGCGGATGTGGCGACGCCGGCGGACATAGACGGTACCGCTAGTTCGGCCTCAGTTAGCGGGTCGACGTCTTCTGAGGGTACTGCTTTCGTCTTCTTGGGCCGCCTCCTCTTCTGTGCGGTGGCGACCGGTGGTGCGTCGTGCTCGCTCGGTGAAACGGCAGGTCGAGCAGCTACGGTATCGCTTCCTGCGGTGTTCGTAGCGATGGCGGATCCAGGTGTTCCTCCATCTATCGGTGGTAAGCGCGCAACCACTCCTCCCTCTTGCACAGCTCACCCATCGTAACAACGAGGTTGACGATTTTTTGTAATTAACTATAAGTCTATAACTCTTTTGAGTTTTTCTCAGTTCGAGATGTTAATCTCGATTGATTAACATTTTTATCTTGGTTTTGAAATGAACTTAGTAATTGCGGGTACGCACTTCCCCGAGTTGACCTTATGTGAAAATGGCGAACGATGAGCTTCACGCTATATGGGTCTGTGAAAAACGATACATGTAAAGGGGGGACCCTATAATCTAATAGGCAAGTTGAGATTGCTCGGGAACGAAATTTTCAGGTACGAGAGGTGGGGCGACGAACTTTCCGTATCCCTTAAGTGCTACAAGCATTTCAGAGTGTACTACCCCAACCTAAGCGAAGATTGACTTTGCAGCAATCTCTATTTTCAGATGGAAAAAATACTACAAAAATATGAATGTAACAGCCGTAATCAAAGGGCAAAACTAAATTCTTTGCAGATTATATATTCCGGGATGATCTAAACGGCAAATTTGATAATGTAAACTTGTAATATAATTCCAAATGAAATTGTAGAATATTGTCAAATTTAATTTAATGTAAACATCAGCAAAGAAAACCTTGCATGGTATAGAGATCGGGTGACCTGGTCGTCACGTATTTTTATCATTTTCATCTTCCATTTTCCAACTAAAATTTGGGGCGCTGGAAACGTAGAAGGTATATTACCCCGATTTTGATTGCGCAGTTCTTTTATTCATGTACTACCAAAAGCTTAATAAATCTTTGTAGCATTTAAAGGTAAGCGTGACCTGTCAAATTTTCATAATTTAATAATGGAACAAGAATTAGAGTTCTTAATAAGCCCACCTCTACGTTCATTGGAAATTCATATCTCTCCAATATCTGCCTTTTTACTTATTTACGTTGTCATTTGGAAAAAAATGAAGAAAAACCGTCGGTAGCTTTTGTCAGCGGGTGAAAGATCTGTCCGGTGAACGCACCCTACTGTATCACTGATCAATCAAAGGAAATTGTTAAATATCTAAAACCAAACATACATGGGTTACGCTAAAAGAACATTTGTCACTGAACTAGATATTCATGTAATTACAGGTGTTTCATTAGTAAAACACAATCATCACCAAGTTCAAGAATTTTTTTGTTATACGGAAAAATTTTGTAAAGTTTGAAAACTTTTCTTACGGACTCTTGTGACGACCCTATAATATTTGCACTTTGCACTATTTATTATCTCGCATTAATAGTAAATTGTATTATTAAGTTATGTCGGTTTGCTCGTATTGGTCTAAAATCCTTTTTTTTTCTTGATAGCTTTAATATGAAATAATTCTCTAGTACTACCTAAGAGGAGTATACGTTAGTTAGCCCTTGTTAAAAATCAAAACAGAAGGTATACTTGTTTAAATTTCAAAATAACAAATAGTTTCTTATGAAATGCATTCTAAGGGAGGTGCTAACATTAACTTATACCAATACAAGTAGAAAATTCTAGTACTCAGCTTGAATTTGTTTACGGTTCCATTTGGTGCTAGTAGAATAGTTGTATATTTTCAGATGGCTTCCCGTGCGCTTCTTGCTGAAAAAGAAACGCAACATACCCTCACGTTCATATATCAGACATTGAAGTTAAAGCACTTTCAAATCAAGACGATTAAATTCTTGCTGACGCCGTAGGTGATACCCACAGCACTATTTTTAATCATAAACCAAAACCACTATGGAAGTATCTAGCGATTCAAATTTTTGCATGATTTTGCGTTATCTATATTATAAAGGCCGTGCATTATATTGGTTTATAACACTAACATAGAAGGCGTTGATCTCAATGATATGTATGTTCTCCTTTACAGAATTAAACTTGAAATAATTTGATAATACTGTGCATCGTAAATGCGTGACTTCAAATTGATGGTAGTATAGCTAGGGGATTATAGGCCACATGGGAATTTATATGTGTAAGAGATAGATAGATTGACAGTGAATTATCATAAGTATAAGAGAGAAGGAATGTGTCAAAGTCAAGGTCTCGCCTTTGTTTAAGGTCATATTGTTGGAACATTTTGGTATGTTGCCATATGTCAAGACCATAGCACTGTTGTCATGGTCAAGGCCACCCCCATATCCAAGACAAACCGAAAATTACAAGTTACCGGCTTACCCCAAACACAAATCCATAGTTTATTGGCCTCTTCTAAGTTATCAACTTAGCTTAGAAACAAACCACGGTGCAAACTGACTGCGAGTGTTTTCTTCAAAATAGCTAGATGAGGAATTCATTAACGATTTCTCCAAGGGATATCACCCAAAAATAAACTCACTATCTATGACTCACGTACCACACAATAATTAAAAAACATCGAACGTTTTTCAATAGCTAAGCTATCATCATCTCCGATTAACTGGGATGAACTAAGGAAATGTCTAATATATATACCATCATTATCTGTGAAATTAGGATTTGTTTGTATTTGAAGATCTCTAAACCTTCAAAGCAACCAAGTTCGTACTTATTCCTAACATGTTTGACTTAAGATACCTTATCTACTACACGATTTTTACCAAACATATGTAGGACTACGGCAGACTTGTTTCAACCTTTGTAATTGTTATGTGTTAAATGTTCCGTAAAGCGAATTCTGATAGGTCGTTTAGTTTGCCCTAGATATATTTTTTCACAATTTTTACAATTAATGCTTATCAACTTGATCTTTTGAATTGCCTAAAAGAGTTTGCGAACTATCGTGTGGAGGTGTAGGTGGAGGTGGAGGTGGAGGTGGAGGTAGAGGTGGGGGTGGAGGTGCAGGTGGAGGTGGAGATGGAGTTGGAGATGGAGATGGAGATGGAGATGGAGAGGAGAGGAAGAGGGAGAGGGAGAGGGAGGGAGGAGGAGAGGAGAGGAGAGGGAGAGGGAGAGGAGAGGAGAGGGAGAGGGAGAGGGAGAGGAGAGGGAGGGAGGGAGAGGGAGAGGAGAGGGAGAGGGAGGAGAGGGAGGGAGGGAGGGAGAGGAGAGGAGAGGAGAGGGAGAGGAGAGGAGGGAGAGGAGAGGGAGGGGAGAGGAGAGGGAGGAGAGAGGAGAGGAGAGGGAGAGGGAGAGGGAGAGGGAGAGGGAGAGGGAGAGGGAGAGGGAGAGGGAGACGGAGACGGAGACGGAGACGGAGACGGAGACGGAGACGGAGACGGAGACGGAGACGGAGACGGAGACGGAGACGGAGACGGAGACGGAGACGGAGACGGAGACGGAGACGGAGACGGAGACGGAGACGGAGACGGAGGCGGAGACGGAGACGGAGGCGGAGGCGGAGGCGGAGAGGAGCGGAGCGGAGACGAGACGGAGACGGAGACGGAGACGGAGACGGAGACGGAGACGGAGACGGAGACGGAGACAGGAGACGGAGACGAGACGGAGACGGAGACGGAGACGGAGACGAGACGAGACGGAACAGGACGGACAGGAGACGGAGACCGAGACCGAGACAGACAGGACAGCGACAGCGACAGGGACAGGGACGGGGACAGGGACAGAGAGAGAGCCGAAAGGGACTAGAGAGACGAGAGAGACGAGAAAGACCAGAGACCAAAGAGGCGAGAGCGAAAGAGACCAGAGAGGTGAGATAGGTGTGATAGATGAGAGATAACAGAGAGGCGAGAAAGACGAGAGGGTCGAGGGAGGCCAGAGAGCCGAGTACGAACTTGTAGTTTTCAGCTTCATAGCTCCGGTCCAGCGCCATCTAGTCTGTTTGCTAAATGAACGATAACCGTCTGCATATAATTATATCCGTCATTATATCTTTACTTAGATTTCGTGTATTGAAAAAATCCAACTGCCTGCCATAACTCAAAATGTTATTCACAATGCACCTGTTTCCAGTAAATTTCTCACTACTGGTTTATGCATAGTGTACGCTTCTTGTTTCTGTTTTATAAATCTAAGCTCCTTTTTTGTGCAGAGGTATATCTGCTAAGACGACTGCGAAGGCGATTTCGGCGACCCCCACTACAAACTCCCCCGAAGGTAACCGATTCTATCCGAACATTCTCATTTCTCGCGTTTCGATCGTTAAAGTGTAACCACCATCTAGTGAGCATTATTGTAATGTATTCTCCTGTTTATGAGCCAACATCATCAGACGTTTTACTGACTTGTTAATAAACTAATACAATATAACCGTTCAAGATGATGATGAAAACGATGAAGTGGATTAGGTGAATGCATCTCAAACCCAAGATGATGGTGATGATTTGCAGAAGAAAAAGAGCGACGAGATAGAGGACGTATTTCAAAACCATGATGATGATAGCGTCGATTCACGGTTGAAGAAGACCGATGAAAAATGTGATTAAAGAAATGATGTATTATTTTTAAAATATAAATAAGTTTTCCTTCAATTTTTATTAATAAACTTGTTTTCCTAATGGACGTTCGAACCTGTTTGATAAATCTAAAACAATTTTTTGATAGAAGTGTTTTCATTAAGAGAGATATTTCTGGTAAGTCAGATTTTACGTGTAAAATAGTAGCCTAATTTCATGTTTAGTAGGGACACTCTGTCATCATCCTAGCTTAAATATCTGATGAAAGAATCTGCGATCACCGGTATATTATATTTATCGTGCTTTTATTTTAATATCAAATTGGTTTTAGCAAACTGTAAGTTGGTCCAACAAGTATTTTTGAACTGTAGGCTGGTTTTCGCAAGCTGTAAGTTATGATTTGATTGATTGAGATTGATTTGGTTCATTGGTTGAGACTGATCGGATTGTTTGATTTAATCAAGCGTGATTTGTTTGGGATTGGTAGATGGAGACACAAATTCGAATTTCGCAACAAGGGGGCCACGACATGAGGGTGCAGACCCTAACACAAGTTCCTATACCAGTCTTACATTAGGTATTAGGGCACCTTATTATTAGAATACCATTTCCCACCAAGAGGCCACGACAAGAGGTCGCAGACCCTAACACAAGTTCCTATACGAAGGCTGACCTCAAGGTAAAATAAGTATGTTGTTGTCACTTAATTACTCATTTATTTTAGAGTAATTGTAGAGCATGTATAATACTGAAGGTTGACTTCAAGGTGAAAGCGCTAGACATAAATAAATATATGTTAACCTTCTATAAGATATCAATAATACAGTTTAACCGTTTTGATTCATATTTAATTAATTAATTAACTAATTTTTAGAGTGCTACCTACCTAGGGTACAAGGCTCTTCGGCTAGCTCTTAGGATTGCGGAGGCAAGTCGTGGGAAGGATTTAACAGAATAAAGAATAAAAGAGAGGGCGCCAATCGTCTTGAAGACGATGAAATAAGTTGTTTTTATTAGTACGTAAATCAATTTTAATAAGCTCAAATTAATAATTCTAATAATAATTCAAATAAGGTTTCCTTATTTTCCTAAACATAAGTATTCTTTGGCACACACTAAAGACATAATCAGCATTGTAATGGTGGAATTACCAATAAGGGTTACAACACAAAACTTATGATTGAATTTGCTTAAAACTGACCCTGAAGTATTTAACCAAGTACTTGTTTTATACTCGAGTCATAATAACTCATACATTTAATCAAATTGGAAAGTCCCCTTATTTAGTAAAAGAAATATTCAGCTATTTGTCATAATTAATTCATTACATTAAGAAACATTTGTAATTTGAATTTCTGTTATGGATCTCTAAAATACTCTTCTATAACCCAATAGAACAGTTAGGCCTGTGATAAGTAAGGTAACATTTCAACCATATGACTGGTTACTCGGTCTTAAATTTCTATCTATTATTTTGTCAAGGTCATTAATATAGGTGCAATAAAATGAAAATCTACCAGTGGGCACCTTTCAGTAAGCATTAAATCCTAATTAATACAATTGAAACATCAAAGTACACATAAGGCAATAATAATCAAAATACTTTAAAGATACGTAAAACTATACATAACCGGAAAGCGAGTGGCTATCATAGGGTCAACCCGTGCCGGTTTTGGTTAAGAGGTCTCCTGACTGGATTCCCTGTCGGTTATCTCAGGTGAATCTTCCGAGACAGCATTACCAAAGTTCCTCGTAATAAATTTATGTTCCATATGTGGAAATATAAGTAAAGGAAATCGCAAACCCAAACTTGACGATCTATAAATATAGTATAACTAAACGGCAAGAAATTACTTCTAAAACAAACCTGTTTGAATACAGATCTTTGAAGGTTACTAATCAATTTTCAATTCTATCAATTATACGATATTTCCAATTATGTAAAAGTAGAAAATATGTCGGTGAGCTACGGCTTTATATAATTAAAATGGGAGAATCAATTGTCTCAAAAACGATAGCTCGTTGAGCAGGTAAAAATAATGAATCACCAATAAATCTGGTTGTGGATAATTTATATTTATAGCATAATTAATCCCCAAAGACCAGGGATGCTTCTTAAATTAACCGAAATTTAATTCCTTTTTTCACCCTCAACTGTCATGCTGTTAAAGCAAAAATCACTCGTTTTACCTGCCTACCTGCGGCCAATTTCCGAACTATATTCTATCGAAGTTAAAACTGTAGAAAAACTATTGATGTTGAAAAAATAGTAGCTCAATGATGGTTAGTGAAAATACATTAATTGATTGACGATAGCAGAATCTAATGATGATATAGTGAGTGTGGACACTAAGTTTTAATGTTTAAAAAAAATAATTAACCGGTTTCGGACCGTAACACACCCCCTCCCCAAAGGAGAACCTAGCGTAATCATAAAGAAAACGAAAATTAAAATCCCAAGACAACCCAACCCCCTAGCAAAATCAAAACCCCTCCCTTGAATTTTAAAACCCTAACGAAGCGGACTAAACGCGACACCACGCGGAAACCACGTGGCGGACGTAATTCACCCCCCAGAGCCAACAACATTCACCACCCAGAAGTCATTCGTACTAGACGAGCGGACACCCTGGCTCCAACTCCCACCTGAGCCCTTCGGCAATCTACCGGTACTAGGTTATAACTAAATAAAAAATAAAAATAAAAATAAAACACAAAACTACTATGTTCTCCAACCGTACTCGTTGTCCGGTGCTCATAAAATCAGAACGACCCTCAGTGGCATCACAAGAGCTTGCCTAAAGAGAAGAGGCGAAAATAGCTCTAGAAAAGATTGTTGCGCATCTTACCGCTCCCACCCCCCCTATCCACTAAGAAGGGGGAATCGGACAGGCGGGCACGGCAGGGGTGCGTCTTATACCCCGAGAGGCTTAGAATTCTCCCAAAGGGGGGAAATGAAAGGAAGCAAGAAGAGTAGAAGATAGATCGGTCTACCAAAGATTAGCTCGGCTTTATGCGCAGCAAACTTCAAGTACAGTCTTTAAACACGCAGCGTAAAAGAAGGTATACCGTGAGGCGGTACTGCCCTCAAAACTAAAACATAAATGAACTGGGAGTAAAATAAAAAGGTGTAAGCTAAGTTGTTGGGATCTCAAAGCGGAAAAGGATTTTGAGTTTGGGTAGGTATTTGGGTGTCATCATCCTACATTCATTCGTTCATCGAAACATACTTAGCGAATTACGCCCCCTTTTCCCAACCCCTGACAGGCTATAGGACCGTCGACCTAAAAACCCCCAACCCGAACCAAATCCCATTCCCAACCCCTGCACACAGAGATAGTCGTGCGCAGAAACCCACCCGAAAGAATAAAAGGAGGAAGTTAAGGGCTCTGATGTTCGAGCAGGGATACACTCGAAGAATGAAAAAGATAGAGGTGAGTGTAACCCTAAATAACCATCCCTACATGTAGATCCCATCCAGCCACCCGAAAGAAAGGAATGCGCCTCTATAATTAATGTAATCTTGAGTACCAAAAGGTATTGGCAAAAAATAATAGACTTAACGAAAACACTTTTTTCCTATCACATTAAGTCAAAACATACATGCACCCGGCAAATCCCAGCAAGGAGGAACTTCCACTCGAGCACTAACGCTCAATTCAAAAATGAAAAAAATAATTAATACTTAATACGTACAAATGTACACTCGCACAAACTAGTGCAAAAAAGAAGGAATGAAGTAAAATTAAACTCCACCACAAAGAATAAATGTCCCTGTGGGCAAAGTAAAAGAAAATTAATTTGAATCGTAGAAACTTTTCTACAATAAAATGAAAAACTATCGTTTCGCCAAAAATATATAATCTAAATCCAAAGTTGGACTCAAGATACAATGGTATAAAAAGCGCAAAGTAAGTCAAAATTAGGATTCGTTAACGTCTAAAGGAGGATGCGGCTTAAGATCCTTGACATGCCACACACCAACGTCTTTACCTTTCTCGTTAACTAATCGGTAAGTCAAAGGTCCAGTAATTTCTTTTACAACACAACGAACATACTTAGGAGCTAGTTTGCTACTAAATTGTCGACCAGCATCCGATAGAACAAAATTTCGCTTCCATACTACATCATGAGGTTTAAAGTGAACCGTACGTTTCCTCAGATTGTAACGTTTAGAACTAACATCGTAAGCTTTTTAAGTCTGTTACCGACGTCGCGATGAATTTCAGATAAATGGTTGACATCCTTAGCAAGTTGTTCACGTGTGTCTAAGTTTAATTGGTTCTCAGTGAGTTGTTTAAAACGAGAATAATATTCTCCCGAATTAGGGGTAGTTCTACCAAAGGTTAGAAAGGAAGGAGTATGACCAGTAACTTCATGTACTGAATTTCTCAATGCATGTCTATTTTGTGAATATGCTCGTCCCAACTTCGATGATTATCGGCAATGTAGGAACGGATCGCGGTACCAATAACACGGTTAACACGTTCTACAAAATTTATTTGTGGGTGATACGCAGCATTGTACCAAACATGAGGCACTTTATACTGATTAACCAATTTCCTAAAAGTAGAGCTGATAAATTGCGGCCCATTATCTGCCATGATGATTTGTGGCACACCAAAAAGGAGGAAAACATCATTTTCCAAAAAGGAAGCAACACTTCTAGCAGTAGCGCGAGAAACAGGTTTCAATAAAACGAATTTGGTTACCCAATCGCAGACAGCAATAAGCATGGTATTTCCATGAGTAGATCGTGGAAAAGGGCCCATAATGTCCACAGAAATGCATTGAAAGGGATACCTCATCTTTTTTGATTTCCCCATGAGGCCATAGCGCCCGCCTTGACAAGCTTTATTTGCCAAACAAACGTTACATCGTCGTACATAATTTGCGACATCGAACCTCATCTTTGGCCAATAATAAAGTTCTTTTAATTTAGAATAAGTTTTGAAAGTTCCAAGATGCGCAGAAGTAGGTTCGTCATGAAACTGTTTGATAAGTTCAGAACGTTTAGGACGTGGAATAACTTGCTTCCACTCCACTAAATTGGAAGTAATACCATGTTCATTAGGAATTAATTTAAATAGTAGTCCATCTTTACACGTCCAGTCAGGATAGGAATTAGGAACAGAAGAAACTTGTTTTAACATTTTCTGATACCAATGATCAAAATCGCCAGAAAGAAGTTCCAAGAAACAAACATTAAGAGGTGATCTCGAAAGAGCATCAGGTACTATAGAATTAAGATTACTCGCAACATCATTAGAAGGTTTATACAAATTTTAACATTAATAAGCCATGATTGCCACTCAGGATCAGCCTTAGAAAGTTTTAAACACGAGGAGGACAGGCTGAAGCGTCTTCCCGTTGAACTTCGTTTTTGGAGAGCACTTAGGACAAGTTGAGTAAGTAACTTCAGGATGACCACATACAAAACAGAAAATTATAATCGTTTCTGCACATGTATGGAAAAGTATGACCTAATCTTTTACAGTTGTAACATTTGGTTGTAGGTTTGGCCCTATTATTGGAAGTAGAACGTTTTAGATGGGAAACAATTGTAGAATTTTGGTTTTCTGAGGCTGTTAACAACTTTCACTTGGCGAGAAACTTGAGGGTTTAGTAGTTCAGGTTCAATAGATAAAGGGGAACTAGGAGGCGAATTTTCATTAAAGCGAGAATTCCAAAGTTTAGTTTCTTCTAGGCTTTTGCATAATTGTCGTAAATGATCGATGCCGTTAATTTCAGTTAAAGCTAAGGAAGTAGCGAAGAATGGTTGTAGATTCCTTAAAATAAATTTTAAACGTCGTTCCCCAGAAGGAGATTCATTTAAACGACCAAATAAATTCATCATACAAGCAATGTACGAGCATGCTACCTCTGAAGCACCCTGTTTACGTTGTTTAATTTGCTCCCACAATTCTTCATCATAATTACTAGGTAAAAAGTCATATCTAAGTCGCTGAACCAACTCGAGACTTCAGAACGAATAGACCGAAACCATACTAAACCTTTACCAGAAAAGAGATCTACAGCACTCGCAAATAAGTCTGCAGTGGATATATGACGAGCAACACGTAGCTCCTCTACACGTTGAAGAAAAGAATAAATACTCTTGCTAAAGTCGTCCCCAGTGAAGGTGAGACCCCATTAAAAACTGGTATTGATTTGGTACCAGAAGTATGTGGAGAATCCACTAAAGAATTGCTATAACGCAGCTGTTTAAAATGTTCCTGTAAAGTAGTCATATTATCGTCACCGTTAACACCTGCAGCAGGAAGAGTTTCACTAAAAGATACTCGTGGTTGAGTAGTGGAATTAGCAACTGGTTGGTTTTGAATATACCCTAAATTTTCTAAAGGAATTTCACCCTCACAATGCTCTTGTAAATGAAGAGATTCATGAAACTCACTCACTCGCTCAGTAATCTCTAAACATTCTGAAATAAGAAGCTGCAAACGAGGAAGTAAGTCGCCCTCTGGTCGTAATAGATTTAAACGTGTTAATAAATGTGTCAAACGAGAGATTAAACGGATATGTTCTGATTCAGATGGATTCGCAATAAAAGATTCGACCAAGATACGGAGTTCTTCTAATTTTAAAGAGCATTCTTCAAGTTCTTTAGGAATATCGTAATCAATAGGTAAATAAGATGATAATAATGAAGGGTTTGCACGTTCCATAGCAATTTTAGTACGAAGAAGTTTACGTTTTCGATCCACAGTCAACCCTACTGTGTCAATATTTCTAAATTGCAATTCAGAAGTTAGTTCATCTGTTCGTAAGGCCTGTACATTCATGATGCAAAACTTAAATATAATTATATCTATAACAATGTCTAACACTAGTGTACCAAAGATTACTATTTCATATAAGTAATGCAAACACGAACATTTCTGTTAAATCAAGCCCCAAGTAGCGGTGCCATTTCTTGCTACCTACCTAGGGTACAAGGCTCTTCGGCTAGCTCTTAGGATTGCGGAGGCAAGTCGTGGGGAAGGATTTAACAGAATAAAGAATAAAAGAGAGGGCGCCAATCGTCTTGAAGACGATAAAATAAGTTGTTTTTATTAGTACGTAAATCAATTTTAATAAGCTCAAATTAATAATTCTAATAATAATTCAAATAAGGTTTCCCTTATTTTCCTAAACATAAGTATTCTTTGGCACACACTAAAGACATAATCAGCATTTGTAATGGTGGAATTACCAATAAGGGTTACAACACAAAACTTATGATTGAATTTGCTTAAAACTGACCCTGAAGTATTTAACCAAGTACTTGTTTTATACTCGAGTCATAATAACTCATACATTTAATCAAATTGGAAAGTCCCCCTTATTTAGTAAAAGAAATATTCAGCTATTTGTCATAATTAATTCATTACATTAAGAAACATTTGTAATTTGAATTTCTGTTATGGATCTCTAAAAATACTCTTCTATAACCCAATAGAACAGTTAGGCCTGTGATAAGTAAGGTAACATTTCAACCATATGACTGGTTACTCGGTCTTAAATTTCTATCTATTATTTTGTCAAGGTCATTAATATAGGTGCAATAAAAATGAAAATCTACCAGTGGGCACCTTTCAGTAAGCATTAAATCCTAATTAATACAATTGAAACATCAAAGTACACATAAGGCAATAATAATCAAAATACTTTAAAGATACGTAAAACTATACATAACCGGAAAGCGAGTGGCTATCATAGGGTCAACCCGTGCCGGTTTTGGTTAAGAGGTCTCCTGACTGGATTCCCTGTCGGTTATCTCAGGTGAATCTTCCGAGACAACATTACCAAAGTTCCTCGTAATAAATTTATGTTCCATATGTGGAAATATAAGTAAAGGAAATCGCAAACCCAAACTTGACGATCTATAAATATAGTATAACTAAACGGCAAGAAATTACTTCTAAAACAAACCTGTTTGAATACAGATCTTTGAAGGTTACTAATCAATTTTCAATTCTATCAATTATACGATATTTCCAATTATGTAAAAGTAGAAAATATGTCGGTGAGCTACGGCTTTATATAATTAAAATGGGAGAATCAATTGTCTCAAAAACGATAGCTCGTTGAGCAGGTAAAAATAATGAATCACCAATAAATCTGGTTGTGGATAATTTATATTTATAGCATAATTAATCCCCAAAGACCAGGGATGCTTCTTAAATTAACCGAAATTTAATTCCTTTTTTCACCCTCAACTGTCATGCTGTTAAAGCAAAAATCACTCGTTTTTACCTGCCTACCTGCGGCCAATTTCCGAACTATATTCTATCGAAGTTAAAACTGTAGAAAAACTATTGATGTTGAAAAAATAGTAGCTCAATGATGGTTAGTGAAAATACATTAATTGATTGACGATAGCAGAATCTAATGATGATATAGTGAGTGTGGACACTAAGTTTTAATGTTTAAAAAAATAATTAACCGGTTTCGGACCGTAACAAGAGTTACCTTATGTTATATTAATAGACATAAATAAATACGTGTTAACTTAAAAATTCCAAGACCGACCACTTCTATAAAATATCAATAATACAGAGTCATTTCAAAATTTTACCCATTACAACGCATGAATTTTATGTTGAAGGTGACTTTTTTACAAGCTCAAGGTCGTTATTGAGATATTGAACAAATTTGAGTTAACACTTAAATTCAACCTTATGAATTTCTTGGTGCTATAGATTTACCTTACGCTATCTGTGATAATTTTAATACAATTTTTTAGGATAATTATGCAGTCTCTTTATAATAAACTCATTACGAAAGATAAAATCATGCTGTAAAACAGAAACAGTGATCCTTGCCAGAATGATATTTAAACTTCATGTTAGATACATAGAAGTAGACACAAGCACTTTGTTAACTTTAAAAAATACCAAGGCCATCTGATTCTATTAATAATATGATTTAATAATTTTCATTCATATTTAATTTTTAGTCTTACGCTATCTATACCTTCCTTACGAGACTAGGGCCTCTTATTAGAATACAAATTCAAATTCAAATCAGAGGCTCAGACCCGAGAACAAGTTCCTATACCTGTCTTACAAGCTAGCATTAGGACCCTTATTCAAATATTCCTCGGAGGTGCTGTACTCGATTTTTTTTGGCTCAAGGTCAACTCAAGACCAACTCAAGACCGGGCTTGAGGTCAACCTCCAGGTCAAAAATACACTTCCACGTGGGCGTCCTTGGGAATTCCCAAGGTCAACAAGTGAAAGTAGTGTCCCACTCCTACTGATGAAGCCTGGTAAATGTGCTGCGACGAGAACTACGATTAGGATACGCTTGCGTATAAATATGAAAAGCTTCCAAGGAATTTCCGTTTGCTCTCCAGTACATAAAATGCATTTAGTGAAATTAACCATTATTGTTTAATTAAAACTCTTATTATTGGAAAATTAAACAGATCAGATAACAAATTTTTGATTGAATTAGTCGTAAAATATTTTTTTCTTTCAAATCGTTTTATGAAAAAATACAGGAGATGAAAAAGTTTCTAAATAAACCAGACTATTCAAAATTATTCTTTCCCAAGCCGTTACGTAAGTTTTTCTTTAAATTTAGTTAACAAGGTTGATCGGAGTAGCCTATTTCAACCCCTTCCACTTATTCTAAAAAAGTAAAAAAATATGCAGGAAGTGTGTTTTGATAGTAGTAATATTTCCGTAGAATTTCATTATTCTATCACTTTTCTTTTTTTAAGATAAAAAATAAAAATATTTTTCCGCCATCTTTGTACCGCGATACATCCC
>JARFJB010002472.1:7065000-7122500 GCA_036346205.1 Vesta saturnalis | reverse complement strand
GATTTAACACTGAATGTGAATAACTAACGTATTTCTATTTACAGAATTTAGTACATGTCTTACTCTATTTTCTAAAATGTCAAGATTTTCTGGAGTGTCGAAATAGTACACCTGTTTTTGTATGACCCCATAAATAAAATCTAGTGGCAAGTCAGGGGACCTGGCAGGCCATAAAATGTCCCCATTATTGGAAATTAATTTATTATTAAATACTCTTTGCAAATATTGTTTAACGTCTGCTGAATTGTGCTGGACATCCGTCTTGCATAAACCAAATATTTTCTAAATTTGGATTGATGTTTCTCAGAGCGGTATGATTTGTTCTTGCAACATCTCTAAGTATCGGACTCCGTTTAAATTATAATTGAGAATAAATGGTCCAATCAAGTTATTTCCTAAAATGTTACATTTAAAATAAACTTTTAAGAAAATTTTATTTATACCTATAATTCCGCACCATACATTGAAACCAAATCTGGTTTGAAATCTCCTTTCACAAACTTTATGGGGATTTTCCACATTCCAGAAGTGCGTATTGTGCCTATTAAAATTCCGCAATTTGTAAATCTGGTTTCATCCGTCCATAAAACGTTGGACGAGAATTGAGGATCTTCCCAGATTTTGAATGTACCACCGTGAAAATGCCATTCGTCTCTCAAAATCACCTTCTCGTAACACTTGTGTAATAATTGGTTTGAATGGATGAAATTTATTTTTTTAAATGTCATGGACGGAGGATTTCGGAATGTGTAATACATCGGCCATTTTTCTAACCGAAGATGCTTCGTTTTCACCAACAAAATTTAGAACAGCATTATTATTACCTTCATTATCTTTAACATACTTGTTAGGTCTTTCCTTCTCAAAACTGCCATATGATAATAAATTCATCACTAAAGTCCTGAAATGTCTTTTATTCGGTTGAACCCGATCGGGAAATATTTCTTCATAATATCTTATTGTATTATCTGCATTTCTATTTGCTTTGAAATAGATTTCAAGCATATCTAGCTTCTCTTCATTGGAATATCTTAACGCCATACTTCAAAAAATCTTGCACCAAGATACAAAACAGGAATAAATATTAACAATAATAACAACAGGAACAAACAATAAAAACAACACAAACGAATAACAGAATAACAACAATAATAACACTAACAATAACAACAAGAACAATTATTTTTCCAAGTACTTAACACAGATTGCGAATAATTTACGCGAATAAATAAATTATGTCATCTTCTTGTCAGTCATTGCAATTATTATCCATGGCCTCATATTTTATTTTGTTTAAATGTTTGGTTGCTGAAAGTAAATTTTCATATCATGTAATACATTGTTGAAGAGGTGTTAAAATCCACTATTCGATAATGTAAAAATCCAAATAGCGTCCAAAAACAAAAGTTAGAAATGTATTAAATTTTGTAAGTAAAAACAGATACATTAGCAAGGGTTTAAATTTTTGATAGTTGGAAGTAAATTCTCGTATCATGTGATACATCGCTGAAAAGGTGATAAAAATACTATTCGATAATGTAAAAATCCAAGATGGCGTCCATATGAAAAACAATAGTTAGTGTATGTATTTCAAAACAAATGACTAGATAAATTTTGGTACTTTTTAAAATTGTCTTTTAAAAGTGTCATAATAATGTACAAATCAAAATGTTGACAGACTTCAAATAAAAGAGCTAAAGGGGTAGTAGAAAATGCACAATTTTGTTTTCTTCAATTATTTCAAAACAAAAAAGTTACTTCAAATGTGACTTTACCATGATGATAGCCATAAAATTCTTTAAAACTTTCCCCATTTAACCGACATCTATCTATCTAATATTAACGAATATAGCAATACATGCCGCTGAATCTCGGACACACTGATATATATATATATATATATATATATATATATATATATATATATATATATATATATATATATATATATATATATATATATATATATATATATATTCTATGTAGCCATATTCTTATCTAGCATTCGAGCTCTGAAATTTGAAATATAAGTTCTCTGGGACACTAGATTATGTCAAAAACCCAAGTCGACTTTTTGACCCAAAACTCAGGTTAAACGTGTTCTACTATGAGCCTGAAACGCAATACAACTTTAAAACTGATCCTGAATTAAAACGGAGCTATACAATGAGCAAAAAACGTGATCACCACAAATCGATTCAAACTATTCTTACAATCATTTTTAGACATTTTACAAACCTTTTGGGTTTTAACCAAATTTCACCCATCTAACATCAACCTTCTCAATCGCTTACAATGTGTGTATATATATTATATATATATATATATATATATATATATATATATATATATATATATATATATATATATATATATATTCGTGATGTAGGGCCATCTTCCTTATCTAGCGCATCCGAGCTCTGAAATGTGAAATATAAGTTCTCTGGGACACCTAGATGGAGAACCCGTCAAAATACGCAAAGCGACTTTTTTGGCCCAAAACTCAAGTTAGACGTGACTACTATGAGCCTGAAACGCAATATAACTTTAAACTGATCCTAAATTAAAACCGAGCTATACAATGAGCAAAAACGTAACACCACATATCGATTCAAACTATCTTAAAATCATTTTAGACCTTATACAAACCTTTTGGGTTTTAACCAAATTTGATCCATCTAACTCAACTTACAATGTGTGTGTGTGTGTGTGTGTGTGTGTGTGTGTGTGTTTGTGTGTGTGGTTGTGTGTTGGTGTGCTGTGTGGTGTGCGTGTGGTGTGCGTGTGCTGTGTGTGCGTGTGCTTGTGGTGTGCGTGTGCTTGTTGTGCGTGTGCGTGTGCGTGTGTCGTGTGCGTGTGTGTGTGTCGTGTGCGTTGTTTGTGGTGTGCACGTGTACGTTTGTGGCTTTAGTGCGTACGTATATATATATATATATATATATATATATATATATATATATATATATATATATATATATATATATATATATATATATATATATATATATATATATATATATATATATATTTTACATATTGTTTTCCTCAAATTCCGTAGAAATTATGTGATCAATACTTTTTAAACTTTTTAAATTAGATATAAAAGGGTTTGTTCACCAAATTAGTTGAATATTTATTAATTTTGAATTTTTTTTATAATGTACATTCTTTTTATTATAATCCACTGTAATTTAGCAAGATAATATATCATTATATAAACAGTTAAAATTGAAATAAGTTTTTAAATATTTTATTATTAAATATAAAAAGATAAATTCACTTTTTGATGCTCTAGATTTTTAGGTTGGCATTTATGTGTGTCGAATTAATAATTATTAAAAATCTCAAAATTTAAAATATCCATTTTGCTGCCCAATAAAAAATATACCTTTTAGTATAATTATGTACTTCTTTTGATTAACAGAATTATGTAAGCATTATTAAAATTAACTTAAAATTACACTGCGATGTAAAAATGTTTATTCGTTTTCATTACTTATTTAAAATTGTGTATACACTTGCACATTTGTTTCTAATAAGTTTTTAACTAATTTTTCTTTTTATTATATTTCAAGTATCTGATTTTATTTGTAATTATGTTATATTTGAAACAAATTTTTTTATAATAAAGAAAATGTTTCATATTATATTTAAAATTCTTGATTGCTTAATTTCATTTTCTTTCACGTTTTCAGTATGAATGTTACATTTGTTATTTTTGACCTATCTGTAAAGTGCTTTCACAATTAATAACCATATTCAATTAATCCACGTACAAAACAATTATAATGATATTATTTTTATTCTTATAAATGTATAATTTAAACTACTATATATTTGTTTATAGAATATAGGAACATCTCCAACAGTTCAGTGAAGTATATCAAATATTTGACTATTTTCAAAAATTGGAGTTGGTTATCCTTAAAGGTCTGAATGACATTTTGAGGGTCAACCACTTAATTTACTTATCAGACTGTACTTGTACAAAATATTATTTTGGTAGCATTGCATGTCAAACAGACATTTTATTTTACAATTTTTGAATACTTTCCAATATGTAATTTGGCAACGTTTAAACCTTCATGAAATTTTTACTTTCATAAATATTATTTTGGTAGTTTTGTATGTCAATATGACATTTCATTTTACAGTAGTAATATGTAATTTGACAGCATTTCAACTGTCATAGCATTTTTAATTTTATAAATATTATTTTGGCATGTCAAAAAGACAGTAACGAAAATGTAATTTGGCAACAGATAAAATTCTTAATGACAATTGTTAAAGTCCAATATTGAGGTTAATAATGTTACCCATTAAAATGTTTTAATTGGTACACTCATAAATATAATTTTGGTAACATTGCATATCAAAAATTTAATTTGGCAACATTTAAAGTTACGAATGATAATTGTTAAAATCGAACATTTAGGTTAATAATGTTACCTTCTCGAATGTATAAGTTGGTACTTACATAAATATTAATTTGGAAACATTGCATGTTATAAAGTTGAATACTTCCAAAAATGTAATTTGGCAACATTTAAAATTCTGGATGACAAAGGTTAAAGTCAAACATTTAGGTTAATAATGTTACCTACTTAAATGTATAAGTTGGTATTTACATTAATATTATTTTGGTAATATTGCACGTCAAAAAGTTGAATGCTTCCAAAAATATAGTTTGCCAACATTTAAAGTTTTAAATCATAATTAGTAGTCAGACATTGACGTTAAAAATGTTACTCATTAAAATGTTTAAGTTGGTACTGTCGTAAATGGTAGTATGGTAGCATTAAACGTCCAAATGAAACTTCCTATTACCATTACTTAAAAATTACAGAATTAAACACTTCGCGCAAGTGAATTTCCTTTTTTTTCGCATTTTTTCAATATTACATATTAACTACTTTCCAATCAAGTATATAATGAATTAATAAATATTAATAAATAAATTTTAATTATATTTTTTACATCTATACTAAAACTAAAAACAGGATGGAGTTTGGAGGTACTGGAGGAAGAAGTCCTAAATATTATTAAAAAGGTATCAATCGAGGGGCATGATGTCCAGGAGTCTACTGTAAATTTTGTAGTAAATTGTTCTGCAGTTGAGAAAAATTTAGATTTAAATAATAAACCTCAAGAAGAACCATATTTATTAAGTGAGACAGATTCTGCTGATAATTTACTAATGACTCCTACGCAAGCTCCTAACGTTACAAGAGAAAACACAGAACTACAGGATCATGGAACCTCATCAAAAAAGAAGTTGCCAAAAAAATTAGATAATTTCATAAATTGAGCTGTGGCAGCAACATCATTTGAAAAGAATCTTAACCAAAAAATAGAGCTCAAGAAAGAGTATTACAAACACAAAATACAGCACATGCAAAACATTGAGGCTCTAAAATTACAAAAAGTAAAGGCTTTCAAGTCTATTGCCAAAAGCCTTAAATCTTTAACGAGACGATCAATATAAATTTTATTGTACAATATATTATTATGAATATAACATAAACTAATTTTTTTAAAATTTAGTTCAGTTTATATTGTTGAAAGTGGTAAGAGGTGCAAAGTAGATTAAATTATCAACAGGTTTTAGTTATGGTTTCGGAATTACTTGGCTGTTACTAAATTAAGGAAATCTTAGTTATCCATCCAACCAAGAAGTAAATTTACATATCACTGCATTGATATTATAATATTAATAAAACGCAACTGTTCGTTACTTTAACCAATTTTGTATCTCTTGCTGATTCAAGAAAACCCCATGGAGTCTGAGTTGAACAGTACCCCACCATGTATATGATTCTTTATTGCATTTGTTTAGTTTTATCAGGCTCTTTGTAACAACTGAACAAGCCTCATTCTTGCCCTCCTGCCATCTGCTAATTCGGCATTAACTCTTCTAACTACATTTTCTCCTTCATCTTCGATACCCTCATCTAGTACTCCGAAATATACTTGACCTTCATTATCTGAATCGGGAACATTATACCGAATACAGATATTATGCAGCACAACACAGGCGTTTATAATTCTACATGCAACATCAGGTGCATAATGAAGCACCCTGTGTTTTAGCAAACAACGAAACCTCTCTTTTAATACGCCATTGCAACATTCTATTTTTGCCCTCGACAGTGTTATAATGGTATTGTGGAGTATTTGGTTCAACTGCATTGAAAGGAGTCAATAGCCACGTTCTTAGAGGGTATCCTCAGTCACCTATAACACAGAAACACACATGTATTTCAAACAAATGCCTAGAATATTTTTTTACAAACTACCTAAGAGAAAGTAGTCCTTATTTCCGGTTGAATGTATTTGCCTTAACGCAGTTTGCAGATTTGATGTGCTCCAAATATAAGCGTCATTACTGCTTCCCGGATATTTTGCATTTACATTAACAATTGTTAAGTCTACATCACACACCTGTAAAAATAACTCTTAAATATAAAAAAATCAACCTGTGAAGAACTGTTTTTACTAGCTGAACATTAATTGAGTGATAATTCTTGCGGTTAACATAAATGTGTTCTGGAAATTCAGGATTGTTAGCACCTGGAGGAACAATAGCAACATGTGTACAGTCTATACAACCAATAACACCCGGAGAGCCATGTTTGTCATAAAATCTATAATAATAGTAATATATAGTAGAGCAAAAAAAATGAAGAATACAGGAGAAAAAGGGACTCTCCTAATAAGCATGCTTAGTGTGACTTGGCGCCTTTTTCTTCTATATCCTTAAAATATTTTATTAAAGAACCTTTGTCTAACTTTATTTAGTTCCAGATAGTTTTGTGGGAATTTGACCCATTCATTAAAAATTTCTGGATGTAATAGTGCACTGGTGACTTCTTTTATACTGTTGCTAACTGTTGACTGTGATACATCCAGATATTTATTGCTTCCAACATCAGGTTGATAGCTTCCTGTTGCAAAAAACTTCAGGGCAACTAGAATCTAGAAAGTTGTACAGAAATATAATAAAATATTGTTTTGATTGCATTGTCTTACTCTTGTCATAACATTCAAATCTGTTAGGCGTAATGCAGGACGAATGTGAGGTCTCAAACGTTCAACCAAAAATAACACGAGATCTTTTGTTAATCTAAACAAATTTAAAAACTGTCTATCGTTGAGTTCTATGAATGGATCTCGCGGATTATGCCGGTTATTAGGACGAATTTGTAGTTCTGCATTTTCTAAATTGCGAATTGCAAGAACATTAATTAAATCTTCCATTTAGAACACCACTCTCAAACACCGTTAAAGAACTTCAAGGATCTCAATATGACGTCGCCACTATTCATAACCTCAAATTTTGAAAAATGCGTATGCGGAATTTACATTAGTCTCAGTCTCACCCCGCTCGCATCAAAACGTTCGAAAATGTGCGTATGCGAAAAGTTGCGAACGGTCGAAAATTGTATTTCACATACATCGCAAATTTACTAATACTTTGTAAAGTTGCGAACAGTCAAAAATTGACCCCCTGGGGGCCAATTTGCGAAAATGAGCAGAATTGTGTCTGTCGAAGCCTGCAATGGAAAATACCCGCAAAAATAGTTTCTGGATGTACAACATTATTTATGCTAACGTTATTAATTCATTAAAAATGTTTTTAAAATTTTGTTTTGATGACATCGTCATATTTTAAATTATGTCGACGGTACTGAACATCCGCTTGTCAAACTGTTAATTCGTTCGTATATGAAATATCTGGCGTGGACTAACGTACGGTCTTCTCATCTAAAAAGTACAAATCAAAAGAAATGAAATAATTTTAATAATTTTTTTAGGATAATTATGAATCCCCTTTTTAATACGTTCATAACGAAAATAAGCAACATTGTAAAAACAAAAACAATAATCTATGTCAGGCTTTTTGTACAGATCTAAGCAGTACTTTACCTCTCGACAACTCCGTGTGCTGTATAAGGCCCAAATTCGGCCTCATCTGGAATATAATTCTCACCTCTGGGTTAGTGCTCCCCAATATGCTCTCGATATCGTTGATCGTATTCAAAAGAGAGCGACTAGGCTTATAAATGACCCGTCCTTAACTTCTCACATACAGTCCCTTGAGCATAGAAGGATGGTTTCAATTCTTCCTTTGTATTATCGTTATTACAACGGCTATTGTGCTGGTGAATTACATTCTTTGATACCATCTCCGGCTATCTTTGCGAGAAACACTGGTTCGCTCATTCACATCATCAGTATGCAGTACAAATCTCCACTTGTCGTACCAAACGGGCGCAATCCACATTTTTCTACATGACTTCTGAACTCTGGAATGATCTCACTAGTTCCTGCTTTCCTATCACTTATGATATGAGTCAATTTAAGGTAGCTGTTCATAGCCATCTATTGGCAATTCATTATCGCTCTATCCATCCCCCTAAGTGTTCCTGAGTACTTTAGCACGATAGGCCAATTTTAGCGTGTTCAGGTCCACAATCATAAAAAAAAGATGGACTTTATGTCAGATAGAGGTTAATAGACGTATGGATACTAATTTAATAAAAATTTCAAAGTTGCTCGCTTCTATAAAATACCGATAATACAATATGAACTGATGCTTAAATTCTACCTTAGGATTTTTTCTGCTAAATTACGCGTCGTATCGAAAAATTGCATAGAACATAATTAATCGATATGTGTAAGGTCTATACAGGGTGGGTGTCTACTGCGTGGACGGAGGATTGCTCCTTAACTATTAGAGATATCAAATTCAATGTTGGTGTGTACACGATCATTGGACCTACATTATAAAAATATTTAGGTATATACAGGGTGACTGACAAAAATATGCCAACCAAAATCTGTTTTTTTAATGGAACACCCTGTATATTTTTGCATTTTTGGATTCAATGTTACATTTAGAATAAAAGTATAGAAATTTGTATCTGTATCACTAACCGTTCTGCAGATATCGTCACTTTAGTACCAAAATAGAGTTAACTTTGGAACCAAGATGCGAGCGTTGTCACCACCATTTTGTAAATCTGTTTACATTAACAAACAAACTGGAAAATTTTTCGAAAACATGTAAAACTATACAGAATGATTAACATACGCGAAATGACCCTCTCCCCACATCCGCCCGCCCCCTCCCCCCACACACACCTACGCACACATGCACGCATGGACGCACGCACGCACACGCACACACACACACACACACACTCACACTCACACTCACACACACACACACACACACACACACACACACACACACACACACACAACACACACACACACACACACACACACACTACACCACACACACCACACACACACACACACACACACACACACACACACACACACCACACCACACACACCCACACACACACACACACACACACACACACACACACACACCACACACACACACACCACCACAGCACACGCACGACACACACGCACACAGCAGCAGCACACGCACACGCACACAGCACCACACACACACACACACACACACACACACACAACCTCTAGAAAGGTGGAAAAAACGTGTTTCTTTATTTCAATGATTGCAAAAAGCAAGAATTATCAACCAGTCAGTTGCACCTAAAATTTGGCATTGTCTGCAAATTTTCACCCTTAAGTAACACTCAACTGGATCAAATTCAAAAACTATTTAGAAACTTTATGTGGTCTGGAAAACATTGGGTACACGAACATGATCTCTATCTACCCACTGAATTTGGAGGAATGGGATTAGTTCATTTAATTTCAAGGTCACATTGCTTCCGCTTTAACAGTCCAAAAACTAATCAACTCTAAACACGAGGAAACACAAAACTGGAAAATTGCGCTTGAGCGTTCGATAATGGAAGGAAACAGGTTTGGAGTCTCGTGGCAAATGTTTTCATCAATTCGAAAATTGTAGAATACAACCAAGCTTCCGCATTTGTTCGGTCTATCGTAAAATCCTTTCAGATCTGTAAAATAGAACTGAATAATTTTCCAAGGGGTGGAGGATATAAAGCATTCCAACCACAGATTGTCAGCTTATAGAAAGGCGTAAACCACCATTATTCGTGAGTCATTGGGTCAGAGCAGGATTCAAGACGCTTTCAGACTTTATGGAAAACGACAAATGGTTAGAAAACGAGGCACTGATGACAAAGATAGGCGAAAGTTATGCCGCCCAACGGATGCACTTACTCGATCACTATAATCAAATTAAAGAGTTTATCAATTCCAATTATCAAGCTGCAATGACCGGCAGTAGTCCCCAAACCGAATTAGACTTACAATACTCAAGTTTGCATAATAAAAAGAAAAAGTTGCAAAAATTCACGAAAGTTGCTCCAAAAACACTAACAACCAGCCTCCTTAACGTTCATCAAAAGTTAAAAGGAAAATGTACGGAAAAGGAAATTTATTGGGAGGTGTTCTATAATCGCTTAACGTTTGGAGCCGATAGTGACATCGCGTGGCGTCTCGCGAAGGACAGATTAGCAGATACAATTTTTTAAAAACGCGGGACTAAGAGAATCTAGCTATTGTCCTTTTTGCTCTACGGAAATTGGAACTTCGTGGCATATAATTCTAACGTGTCACAAAACAACTGAGTTATGGAATTACGTGCAAATGATTGTGTTCAAACTAACCTTAAAACGGTAACTCAAGTAGAAATGTATTGTGGCCTTCAAACAAAACGCCATCGTATAATCTATCAAATGCACTAATTACTATGGCTAAGAGTACTATCTACAAATGCATCACTGACACATTACGATCCAACAGGTATAGCGACTACAAAGAGTCATATAAAAAAGTTGATACTCAGAATAAACATGGATTACGCGTGGCATTTAGGAAAGAAAATATAGACGGATTTAGGAAAAATGGTGTATTAACAATGTCTTGTGTAGTGTAACTGATGGAGATTTAACAATTAGTATAAGATAGTAGAATAGTTAAAAAATGTACATATATCTATATAGATAAATGAAAATGTGCAATATGAACCGGTTCAAATAAATAATAATAATAATAATAACACACACACCACACGCACACGCACACGCACACAGCACGCACACGCACACGCACACGACACGCACGCACCGCACGCGCACGCGCACGCGCACGCGCACACGCACGCACACGCACACGCACACGCACACGCACGCACACGCACACGCACACGCACACGCACACGCACACGCACACGCACACGCACACGCACGCGCACGCGCACGCGCACGCACGCCGCCACGCGCACGCGCACTGCACGACGCACCGCACGCGCACGCGCACGCCACGCACGCGCACGCGCACGCACGCGCACGCTCACGCGCACGCGCACGCAGCACACGCACACGCACACGCGCACGCACACGCACAGCACACACAGCACACGCACACGCACACGCACACGCACAGCACACGCACACGCACACGCACACGCACGCACGCGCACGCACGCACACGCCACGCACACGCACACGCACGACAGCACGCAACACGCACACACACACACGCACACCGCACACACCACACACACACACACACACACACACACACACACACACACACACACACACACACAAGTAGGCTGAAGAGAGTTTTCGTTATGTTCGCAATAGTGACCACTCCCCGTGTAAGTTAAGTATGTAATGGTAGAATAGGTACCTACACGACAACACAAATATTATAGTTGCCTGTATTTAACTTGTGGGACCGTAAATATCAAGAAATCTAAACTTTAAACGACAACCAACATTTGGTTCACAGATATTTAAATCTGTACGTCTTTAATATACATATAGAAAATGTAAAGGTACTGAATATTTGTACTATTGTCCGTTTAAACATCCATGTGCAGTATAGGTTGTTGGAAACACAAACTTATTGTGCCGATAGATTACTGCACCGTTATAATCTTACTATTATTACAGCACCGTAGGTACTATATGACGTACCCGGTTTCTAACCTCAGACAAATTACTCCAAGAGGTACACATTTATCATTTATATAAGTTATTAATATACCAAAAAGGACGTTATGCTTTGCCTACGTAAGGAACTTGCGTATAATCAAATAACATTCATTTAATATCGGTACATCATTTATTTCCATCATAATATAATGCTTCCCGCAATAATGATGTGTTCCAGCCAGTTTGGTTTAATCGATAAAATCGATTTCTAGATCCTCGTGAATTTGTGATTTGTGATTGCTTAAAGTTGATTGCAAATTTTTCATCATTTTGAAGATTCTCTTATACCTACATGTAATTTATATAATGGACTCAATTTTTAATTGCGAGTTTTTCATAACCAAATTTTGTTAATTCTTCCATGATTTTTACCTTAAACGTAGTGCTGTTCATTTTAATATGGTGTTGAGTTGTACCAACACCATTTCTATCGGAATTAGATACGCGGAGGCAGACAAAGAACTTGACGATCTCTCTCTCTTTCCCTTTTGCCATAACATCAAGGTTATTCTTCCCTTATTGATTACTCATGTGTGCTACAGAAACCATTAAGTCTGACTTCAACATATTATCTTTAATTGATATTTGCTTATCACTAAGCCAATCATCAATGCGCCCCTTTTTTGTTGTCTTTATTTTATAGTGGGCGAAGTTTAGCCCATTTAACCCACTATGCCTGAACCTGGATTCGAATCCGGAACCTAGGTATCCTGTCACTTGTCTACTCCGGGCCGGTGGGCTCCTGTTAGAATCTTCCCTACCTTCCTGTTATGATGATACGAAGCATTGTCAATAAAGTAACTGAATTCGGTGGTATAAACTAACCGATAAACCACTTCTATTAAGCATTTGTATCCATTTCGTTATGCATGGCGGACGTCTTCTTGTTAGAGTAAGGTAAGTTCCGAACGAGGAATATAACCATTATCGCCATCAGCATGAACTAAGGCATATCGTGGTCCGAGAACACTTGGTAACTTTAAACATATACTGAGCCCTTGGACGAATATCTGTCTACTTCCAAAAGTGGTGTTACGCCATGTTTTAATCGTTACATGCCCCCCTTTAACCCACGGTTCATCAGTATATATTATCATTACTTACAAAGTATACATTTTTAGTTACTTGAATTCGATATTATTGCATAAGTATCAAATTTGAAATTGAATAAAAAGAGTATAAGGACTACCCTCTCTGAACCTTTTGATGCAACGTTATGTGTTTATGGCTCCGCCTTAGAATGTCATGGCGTTCAATAAGAATACACTTACGTCCCATCTTTTGAAATTCAAATCCAATGTTTTTAAGGTAATTGATTTGTACACTTTTCCTTTTCACTTGTTTTTGTACTAGCTACTGCTTCGGTTTGTTCTTCGTTTTTGATAACATAAATACTACGTTCTGAACAACATAAAGCTTCTTTAACAGCTACATTAACGTTCATTGTAGTCGAGAATTATTTAAGTACATGAACCATGGGGCATTTCTGCCTTCTACTGAAATATTCTCCCGTACACCGTTTGATATTTGTATTTTCAGGACCAGCTTGACTTCCACCTTCATGTGCTGCAATTTGTACAAACTTAACTTAATGATAGTATTATGTAAAATTCTCCTCACCTCCTTATAATGAGCTTGTATTAGATTTAGGCAAACGGGGACAGAGCCGCGTGGAAAATTCTAACATGAACATTTAGAAACCGCTTGGAATCTAATGGAACTTTGTAGCACTTATATAGTATACTATCGGTCATTGTCGAAGTTTCACGAAGATGCTAAGAGGCAAGGATAGCTAGTACTAGTATAAATACGGTTTTAAGACGGCCGCTACCAGAGCAGCATCCGCTTTGGTTGGCTGTGTCGCTTTGTGTTTTCGTAAAGTTGTAGGAAATGGACAGATTTTTATCAAAAAAGCTAGTCTACAGTTCAAGTGAGAGTGATCAAGCATCGACAAATAACAACAAAAGGCAAATATATTGTGCGATGATAATATTTGAATTTTGGGTTTACTGCAGGAGTAGTAAACAGTAAACTACGCTACTAAGTAAGCTAAAGCGACAAACTACTTCAACATGGTTAAAAAAATCTTGCTAATTGTTTCGGGGCAAGTTGTAAGATTTACAACAGCAATACAGCTTCTTTACTATACAACCCTTACCACGCAAGCAACGCACTGCCAACATATTTTAAGGTCGCGAAGGTGGCGAAGCGCAAAAACGCCCACCATCACGGAAAAGTTTAATTGTGGTGTACACTTCCTGGATAATAATACTATCGTCGAAGACATTCTGTTCTGCAAAAGTAACATTGGAATCACAAAGACAATTTGAAATACTTAGCAAGTTTATGACTGCAGATTATTTGGATTGGAAAAAGTGCATCGGTACGTGTACTGATAAAGCTCGATCACTTATTCTCAGCAAACCACCGCATGATATGTGGATCTATTGCATCATATATCGAGAAGCACTTGCATCAAAGGCGATGAGCTCTTAATTGAATTTCGTTTTAGAAGGAATCGTAGAGGTAGTGAAATTACACAAACAAAATTTTTGGAGAAGATTGCGGCGTTAGGAAAAAGGTTCACTAAAATGAACAAGAAAAATCAATGACGATGGTGGTCCACGTTGTTTTGTTAATTTGCACTTAACTTACACTTGGATTGTAATAAAATCGTTATTTTAAAAGACTTGCTGTCCTTTTGCAAGGAATGCCTCTCAAACCTCACTGACTGGTTTGCAAAATACCCTGAGGAAGACAATATCGAGAAATGTGTGTGGATCCAAGTTTCTTTCCGTACACGCAGAAAGAAGAGTCATTATTACGACAAAATCCTGCAAACTGAATGCAAAATGAATACTCGAAACGAATTCTCAGCTCAAAAGCTGTAACGTTCCTCGACAACCTATTTTTTACAAAGCCGGATTTGCACCTGTAGCTATATTAAAAGGTAAATATGGCTCAAAAATCGATGAGGCCCGAGATGTGAGAGTGGCAGGGTCAATCCTTACTTCACATTTTGAAACAATGTGTAGTGAGCAGCAAGCTCGCTTGTCATACTTATTTCTTGTTGAAGGTTTTTACTATTTATTTTCTATTTCATTTTTTTTTGGGTATTGCCATATTTTAGTTTGATGGTTCTTTTAATAAATGTGAAGTTCACATTGTGAGGTATATCTTTAGAGTTGTTTTTACATCTCAGTGTCTCATATGTCATTGTACACTTATTTTGAAAAGACACCTAAATAAGGTTTGGTGACTCCTGGTTTAGAGTCCAGTATCTCATTGTTGAGTACGGACCAAATTTGTAACTACTGTTTGGACCAAAGTTCAAAATCTTCATTTGTACCCTAATTGAGTTGGAGAAACGTCTAAAAGTATTGTCTCACTTGACAAGAACTAAATTTGCGGTCCTAATTACAAACACTTACCTTTTAGGTTTATCAAGCGCATATTTTAAGATAATTTATATAACATTCAAACTTGAGGTCATTGCGATTTTGGCCACCATTTGGGACCCGAAACTGTTATCTATACACCAATTGCAATTTGAAAACGTGTTGCATCACTGGGTAAAAAACGAAATTGAGGTATTTTCAGTCTTGGTCACCATTTAGAGTAACTGCTGTTTAAAACCTTAATTTGTACATCCATTTCATTGGAAAAACGGTCAAATGAATTGTCTTGCTGCCCATGAAATAAAATTGAAGTTATTGTGATGTTGATTGTCCAAAAACTAATTTTATTGGGAAAACGGCGAAATGTATTAATGCACTCCTTCCAGTCTTGGTTACCATTTGCAATAAATATTTATAATAATTATCAATAATTTATTTATATACTAATTTCGTTAGGAACATGGTCAAATGTATTTCCTCGGTAGGCACGAATTGCATTTAAAGTCCTTCCAATCTTAGTCACTACTTGGAACCAGTGTTGGCTACAATTGATATTTTTACTACAGTTTCGTTGGGAAAACGGCCAAATGTGTTGCCTCGCTGGGTATGAACTCAATTTGAGTTTTTTACGGACTTGGTCACCGTTTGGGGTCATCATTACCCAAAAATCTTTACTTACACAACAATTTTATTGGGCCAAACGTATTTCTCTGCTGGACAAGCAAATTTGGGGGCCTTACTGCCTGAATTACGATTTGGAAGATGGTCCAAACCAGTTTAACGAAATTGAGTCATTACTATAGTCAATTACTTAACTTCAATTAATTATTGTTGTATCTTACGAGTGAAATTAGGACCGCGAAATATCACAACATGCGAAAAACTCCTAAATGGATACAAATTAGTCTCTCTTAGTCCTTTAGAGATTCTAAGATCTGCTAATTTTAGTAAAATTGAACTTTCCCTAATTGTGTTAATTTTTTAATTGCGTTTTGCCATAATTGCTGTTCTTTAGGTTGCAATCCGTATAAAACTAATAGCAAATGACAAATAGCAAATAAAATAGCAAATGGCAAATGGCAAATGGCAAATGGCAAATGGCAAATGGCAAATGGCAAATGGCAAATGGCAAATGGCAAATGGCAAATGGCAAATGGCAAATGGCAAATGGCAAATCGCAAATGGAAAATGGCAAATGGCAAATGGCAAATGACAAATGGCAAATGGCAAATGGCAAATGGCAAATGGCAAACGGCAAACGGCAACCGGCAAGTGGCAAGTGGCAAGTGGCAAGTGGCAAGTCGCAAGTAGCAAGTAGCAAGTAGCAAGTAGCAAGTAGCAAATAGAAAATAGCAAAATATCTATTTTGCAGATATTTAATTGTCCTGAATTTGAAATAGCCTCTACCCATTTAGAGAATATTCGCTATTAAACATTTTTTATGCAATAAAAATACCTTTCGTTTAAATTTAATGAGGAAATACGTTAGAGATATTGTTTAACGGGCTGACTGTAGTAGATTTTCAACAATATACTGAGTTTATTAACTAACACGTCTGTATTTTCTGGGAAAATCATTCTCCCAAATGATCAGTAAAATAAAATACCTATGTTCGATATAACAATAATATTTAATGTTTAATTTCAACGACTTACGATATTTTTAACAACTAAAGAAATGTTTTAACATTTAACAATACTATAAGTTTTGTGAACTATTAAGTAAGTAGCAAGAAGTTAAGTTAATAGTGAACATTTAATTACAAATTAATTAATATGTAAAAACAAACAAAACACATACATATAACGAAAGAACCAATAAACTATACCTAATACAAAACGGAAAATCAAAGTAAATATGCTACATGGCCTCCATTCTGGGCAATACAAGTTGTGTAGATGACTTCTAGTTTTCTTAGGGCGTCTTTTACTGAAGCACTTTTATTGGTATTTTGAATTGCTTCCCTTATTCGAGTCCTGAGATCATCAATATCTTGAAGATTATTTTCATAGACGTTATCCTTTAATGTTCCCCACAGAAAATAGTCCAGGGGGTCAAATCTGGACTCCGCGGAAGCCAACGAATATTTCCATTTCGCCCAACGACCTCTGCGTAGTTTTCATTTAAATAATTTCTTACTTGAATGATGTTATGGCAAGGTGCTCCATCCATTTGGTAAATAATAATATTTATGTTACCATTGACCTCTAGTAACGGTCTCATATTGTTAGTCAGTAGCTCCAGGTACCTCGCACCATTTAAATGGTTATCCAGAAATAGAGGACCTACTATTTGATTCCTGTAAATCGCACACCAGCAATGAACACTACGGCGACCTTGATAGTTCTAATGTCGTTTTTGTTTTCTTGAGACCAATAGTGAGTATTCTTTCTATTAAATATCCCTGAGATAGTAAATATTGCTTCGCCCAAAAAATTTTGTTAAAAAAATTAGGGTCATGAAAATGACGATCCATCATTAAGTCAAGCGTAGAATATGATCGTTAGGTTCTAAGTATTGTAATTTAGCGAACTTAGACGCCCTGTAATTATTTATTTCCAGCGTCCTATGGATATTAGTTCTAGCAATATTTAAGTCTTTTTGAGCATCTCTGATGTAATTTTCTGTAAATTCTTCGAAATACAAACATATATTTAATTGCGTTCCATCATCCAAGATATTTTTGGGTTTATTTCTTTTTGCATATTTTAAAACACCATGCTGTTCGAGATCTCGTTCAATTCGCCCAAATATGGATCTTTCCGGTATTCTTCTTTCCGGATACTTTTGACGATATGCTCTAATAGTTAGTGTAACGCTTTTGTTATTTTGGAGATAACACTGATATAAATTTAACCTTTCTTCGGCACTATAAAACATTATAAGCTAAAGATAAACTTAACGCACAACAAACCTAAATCATTATTTGACAATTCTTGTTTACGTTGGTTTCCAAAGCACTTTATTTGTTTTCCATAGCAATTTTGATTTTGCAGCGTTAGTTGGTTTTAATTACATGCAATATTTGGTTTAATTTTATGATTTGTAGTGAATGATTTTCTCGGAAAATACAGACATGTTAGTTAAAATTATAAACTACAGTATATTGTTGAAAATCTACTACAGTATTTGTAACGTATTTCCTCATTAAATTTAAACGAAAGGTATTTTTTATTGCATAAAAAATGTTTAATAGCGAATATTTTCTAAACGGCTAGAGATGGGTATAGCCTATTTTATACAAAGTTACCTTAATTTTTTTGTGAACAATCAAAATCAGCAATTATATACAGGGTGTTTCATTTAAAATTATCGACGTATAGGGGATTTCATATATCTCGATCGGATCAATTTCTGACATCACCCTGTATAATTTGTAGCCAAAGTAAACAACTAGAATTATGTATTGTGGTATTGTCTGTAATATAAAAATGGCAGATTCACCAAATATGATATACTTATATTTTTTCCTACTACCTCAAATAAATGCGTTTTTAGCAAAAAAATAAATAAAACTGCTATTAAATCCTAAACGACGAGAGATAGCTATATAATATCTTATTGAAAGTCACCTTTATTGTTTATGAGGAATCCATATCCAAAATAATATACAGGGTGTCCCATTTAATCTTTAAGAGTTGATACCTGACCATGAAAAACTGAGCACCCTGTATACGTGAAAGGAATATAATATAAAAGTTCCCTTAAAAACAATAACACTTTGTATTTAACTTTTTTTCCTAAACAGAATATCTTTCGAGATAAGGGAATAGAGGATCTTATGTGGGACATCCAGTACAACATAAGGGGAATTACTTACTTACTAAATACAAAAGTATACCATTAAAAACCCAAAAAAGCTAAGTATTTTAAATTTGTCACGAGATAAATTTTTTATAAATACTAGGGAAGAACAAAAATTCGAAAGAAACTGTTGTATTGTTTTTCAAAATATTCATCTTTAAGATTCGAACACTTTTGCATGGGACGAAACCAATCCTCGAAACATTTTTTTCATTCGGATGCTAAAACATGGTTTTTAGCTGATGAGATCGATGTTAACTCATTTTGATTAGGCGATTAATCAGATAAATACGGGAAAGGAGGCAATTAAATAATTTTGTTGTATGTTCTGATATTTTAGCGCTAATTTATGCACTTGAGCGGCAGCCTGCTGTATAGATTTACGGTTCATACGAATATAGCCAAGTTACCTGTTAAGAAGTGTATAGATTTTGTAGTTCTTCTGTTGTATTTTTTGAGAATTTCTTTGCACCAATTAACGCGAGCTTTTTTTTGAGCTTTTGTCATATTGTACGGAATCCATTGCGAACAGATTTTTGCGATAATAAAATCGATTAGCTTGAAGATGTGTCTATCTCACAGTAAGGCCGGTATTACACTGTCAAAGATTTGATAAAAGATCTTTTATAAAATATCTTTCTCAAAGAAATTTTACAACGTAATGGGCTATATTTTATAAAAGATTTCTTTTATCAAAAGATTTGACAACCACTTTACAAAATGAAGTCAACTAAGTTCATCTGGTCACTTGATGCTACTAAAACTTTAATTAAGGAATATCAAAGTTATGGATTTTTCTATAATGTTTAACACGAAGTTTACAAAAATAGGAATAAAATTTTCACTATCGCTAAATCAACTTATTAGCACATTTCGCAACTTTTGACGAAGTTTCGCCAGAATCGGCCATCATGTCTAAAAGTCTGGGTGTGTGTGTGTCTGTCTGTGTGTGTGGATGTACGTTAGTATCCACGATAACTCCAGAACGAAATTTTGTATTTAAGCTTGTTTTCATTTGGCTTAAGCGGATTAGATTTTAGGAGAAATTCAGCAGCGAAGAGAAGGGGTTTATTAGGGGCAGCTTTTGGTTTTTATCAAATATTTCTAAAACATCTGCATATTTCAAAGATATAAAAATACATAGATACAGACCTTAAACATATCAATGAATTATATTCAATGCAATTGTTTCATATAACGCGTAATTTAACGGCAAAAAAATTCCTAAGGTAGAATTTAAGTATTCAAATTTTTTCATTATCTGAATAACGATTAATTTTATAAGAAAAAGTATAGACGTATTTTTTAAAGAAAATAAATGTAAAACAGTTTTTATAACATGACATATCTCCACTCTGAGTCCTTTTGGTTTATACGCAGATTGTCACGTCTCGAAACCCATGGTTTACCTCACGCCCGCCTTTTTTGCTTTTTACTCTTATTCTTTTGTTTTTTAATATTGTACAAATTATGACAATTGAACTATTTGAAGCCACACAAGTACAGAACTGTTGTTCATCCATAACCTAGTGATATATGATAACTGTGTCAAAATATTTAATGTAGTGTAATACTAGTTTTCAAATCTATTTTTTAATTTTTGTAAAATCTTTTATAAAAGATCTTTTATCAAATCTTTGACAGTGTAATACCGGCCTAAGTCACATGCTTATCTTCTTCAACTATATTTTGGGATAACAACCCATTTTTGTCGACCTTCACTTCCTGACGCACAATCACGACGAAATTATGCCAGCTAATTATAAACACAACAAATTATAAACGCTTTCTAGGGGTGGTTTGTAAAAACATAAAATATTGCCCTCTTTCTCTTGTACATAACAAAATAACGTACATAAGCAATTTTTAAAATAATACTGTCAACTGTGCATCACCTACTTTGTTTTTATATTGATATTATATTGCTTTAATTTTTCTCGATTATGTTTTAGACTAACAGCAAAAAAAGCAGCAACAAAAGCTCTTTTATCTAATTGTTAAAACATTCCCTAAATATTTTTATTATAATTGCGATCCTGCACAAGCCTAAAATGTTAAAAGTTTAAATTTTTTCATGTCATAAGTGAGAGAAAATCACGAACTAGAAAGATCATTCCAAAGAAGAATGTGGATTGAGCCCGTTTGGTACAAGTTAAAATTTGTACTGAATAATGATAATCTGATCTGATCATCCCATGCAAAGGTGTTCGGAGATGGTATCAAAGAACGTAACGCATGCTATCAGTAGTAATACTGATAATACAAGGAAATAATTGAAGCTGTTCTTCTATACTCCACGTGAGAAGTTAAAGACGGGCCATTTATAAGTCTAATCGCTTTCTTTTGAACATAGTCAACATCATCTACCGCGTATTCCTGAGCATCTACACAGAGAAGTGTACTCTATATCAAGTCAAATTTGCGCCTTATTTCTTTAGTACCTGATAGAAGATGGTCAACGCTCGATAGATTTGAAGATACAAACTTTTCTATAAAGTACTGAAAACTTAATCTTCGTGCCATTTATACTTACACCATATTTTTAATGGAAACAAGGTAACAGTGAGTGTTATTACTTTGCCATTAGAGGATACGTGAGATCTTGGTTGAAATGGCCGTTTCAGCTTTAATGTCCTGATTTCAGATAGAAACGGGATTGTTTTATTAATAGACTGAGATAAACCACTCTTAAAAGTGCTCTCGCCTGTAAAGCAATGGATCGGGTTAGGTGTTGAAGCATTGATATCATTCCTATATAGGACACAAAGTGTATTACCGCCACTCGATTAATGCCAACTTTCTTTGAAATGAAGCTAACTACGACATTTATTCCTCTTGTATCAAAAAAATTGGAAACATTACTGATAAGCGTATCAGTTATTCGAATTTTGCTAGCCCAAGGGATATGTCATAAGCTAAGGACGGGTCGTGCGTAGGCTTAATTGCTCCGCGTTGAACATGCTCAACGATATTGAGAGCGTATCGAAGAGCACCAACCCAGAGAGGAGAATTATACATTAGGTAAAATTTGGGCTTTATACAGCAGAAAAAGTTATTGGGAGATAAAGTACTGCTTATACCGCGAGGACCAAAAGTTTATTATAATGGATTTTTTCCTTTCTGTCAGAAATGTCAAAAAACTATTGGACAGATCAAATTGATTTTGGTAATGGAAAACATTTTGCATAGTTTTCAATATTGCTACCCCCACCCCTTCTGCTCAGTGACATTATCAAATTTTTTTAATGAGAACACTCCACTTTCTTAACAGTTTTAATAGATTATAAAACGATGATTTCAGCAAATATACACATTGTACGTTTTAAGTGCAGCTTTCAAGAGATATTCATTTTTTAAAATAGAAAAACGAGAAAAACATCAAAGAGCGTTGTCAACAAATTTTCTTTGTTTCTGATGTTATAGAAATAATGTCACGTTTTATCAATTTGACGTTTTAAACTAATTTTTTACTTTATTGGTTATCGTTATTGATAAATTCTGTTCAAAATAAAAATAACAGTTAATGTTTAAATCTAGGTCTAGTTTATTGATTACTTCTTAAAGTTAACTGATTATTTTAATAATTCCCATCATGGAGATCGACTTCGTACCCAAGCTAAAGTTTGTAATTATTTTAATGAAAAATATCGCGGCCATGAACCGATTGCTCAATCAACAGTAAAATTATAAGAAACTACGAAATGTCTGGAAATGTGAAGGATCGTCCAAGACCCGGGCCACATGCAGTTTCAGAAGATGTAGAAATGGATGTTCTATTAACGCTGACAGAAAACCCACACTTTCCATCCCAAACTGTTACGGCAAATAATATTATTTCAAAAAGCTCCGTTTTAAGAAAATTAGGGCACCAAATGGCATCCATACAAGGTTCAGTTAGTTCAAGAACTAAAGGAAGATGATCCTGATCGCATAATAGAGTTTTGTGAACAACTGATGAACCTTTGCAATGCTGATGAGATGTCTGCGTCCAATTTTATTTAGCGACGAATAACTTTTTTTCTAAACGGTACAGTGAGCAAACAAAACTGTTGTTATTGGTGTAACAATAACCCCACTGGATGATGGAAAGTGACATCCAATATCCAGAAAAATTAATGTTTGGGCGGGAATAGTAGGCGATAGAATTATAAATGCCTATTTACATTGACGGGACGTTGACAGGTCTAAAGTACCTAGATATGGCACAAAATGATTTTATTCCGACGTTGGCTGAACTTTACCCGAACGAAGAAGATTCCGACATCCCTAATGAAACGTGGTTTCAACAAGATGGAGCTTCACCACAATATTCCCGAGAAGTGCGCGATTATCTTGACGTTTTTGAGAACAAGTGCATTGGCCGACGAGGATTTATTGAATGGCCGGCTCGGTCTCAGGATCTGACTCCACTTGATTTTTTTTATGGAGATATACTAAAAGTAAAATTTACTTCAATTGACCAAATAATATCGAACACTTGAAAGAAAGAATAAGACAGGAAATGGCTGCAATACAACCGGAAACTTTGCAAAATCTTTGCATCGAGTTTCAAGCGCGATTGGCGTACTGTCAAGAAAAACATTTACTCTAATTATTGTTTAGTATAATTATTGTTACTAAAAGAAAAAACAATTTAACATTATTTTTGCAATAAAATTTGTTTATTTGTTGACTACGCTATTTGATGTTTTTCTCGTTTTTCTAATTTAAAAAATTAATATTTCTCGAAATCTGCTCTTAAAAGGTATTATGTGTATATTTGCTGAAATCATCGTTTTATTATCTATTAAAAGTCGTTAAGAAAGTGAGGTGTTCTCATTAAAAAAAATTGATGATATCACTGCAGAGAAGGGGCGGGGGTAGGAACATTGAAAACTATCGCAAACTGTGTTTCCCATTACCAAAATCAATTTGACCTGTCCAATAGGTTTTTGATATTTCTGACAGGAAACGAAAACGGTATACGTACAGAAAGCCTATTGTTCGAGTAGCTGCTTTAGTAGTTTACAGAAGTTGGTTAACCTGTGATAGATGTGAAGGTACAGACATCCTGACATAGTAATAGACTCTGAAAATTTAAGCCGTTCATAGTTACAACAGGAAACGATTCTTATTTCTTGCGGTGTATGTCCCGAATGGGTCATGTCTGTTTTTATTATGCGTTACCGCGGCTATCGCTCAAATTTGAAGGGTGGGCGTGAGTTCTTTTAGATAGAGCTGATTGATTGCTACCTGGTGTTTCACATTGCTAAGATAACAATAACAAACCGAAAACAAGTCCCTTTTACTGAGCTTCGAAACTTAACTAAAATAAAGGGACGCTCCTCGGTTTGGACCTCCGGGCGGTTCTCCCTCCACTCGGATACTCAATACTGCTTTCCTTATGGTGGATGAGAAATAATATTAACGGTGCATGTAAAATAATAAATTTAAACGAGGATAAAGTAACTCAAATTACTTTAACGTAAATAAAGAAAAATCGGGCAATACAGGGTTATTACAAATGATGTTCATGATTTCAAGTGCACATAAATCTAGTTTTATTTATCATACAAAAAAATAAAATGGTTACATTTTAAGAAAAACTTAAAAAGTTTCATCACAGGTGCCAAGAATTATAAATGTTCCATATAGGAACCCCTTGTGATACGACAGATGTTAAGCTCTTGCCATATTTTGTTAAGAGTGTTCAGGTCGATTGTTTCGATAGCTCTGGTAATCCGTTGTTGGATCTCAGGTATGCTTTATGCTTTCTGGTGGTGTATACACTTTATGTTTGATGTATCCTCACAAGAAAAAATCACAGGGGGTGATGTCCGGAGATCTTGGAGGCCAGTTCAAGAGTGCACCATCACTTGGATCTGCACGGCCGATTCATCTGCCAGGCAGCCGATTTTGAAGTTCAGAATGAAGTTTAGGGATTTTTGTTCTAATTTCGGTAGAAGCCATTCCGTCATCATGTCCAAGATTTATTCCATTTATTGTTTGTCCAACAAAGAAAAAAGGTCCGTACACTTTGTTGTAAATGATAGTACAAGACAAATTAACTTTCGGAGTGTAAGTGCTCGATGTAGGTGGTGGGTTCTCCGAATCCCATATTATGACATTATGTCTGTTCACGGTACCACACAGGTGGGATGTGGCTTCATCACTAAAGACTAAAAATTTTACACAGTTTTAATTTTCCATCAATGCCTACATGTTCTCACAAAAAGAAAGTCTTAGAACTTTGTCCTTTGGTTTTAATGCTTGAACAAGCTGAAGTTTGTAAGGCTTGAAATTTATACGTTTACGTAAAATTTTCCAAACTGTTGGCTGTGGTATACCAAGCTGTTTGCTGCATTTAACAGTAGATTTATGTGCACTACGCGTAAAACTTTCCCTTACCTGCTCTACAGCGTCATTGCTTACTAACTGATTTCTTTTTACAAATGCACCAATTTCTCTTAAAATTTAAGTACCACTTGTGATTGCTAGGAGGATCTTCATTAAATTTGGTTCTAAAGTAACGTTGCACACTAATAACTGATTGGTTGATGTGATAATCCAACACATAAAATGCTTTCCTGTCTTCAAATTCAGCCATTACACAATTGACAACAATTGACTTTAACAAATAGCTGATACGTACTTAAATCAATGTAAACAAAACTTTATAAGTTTTTCTTTCCAGTGGTACCAACTGAAATGGTCTTAAAACAGGTTAATCCAGTAATATTTATAATTGAAATCGGGAACATCATTTGTAATAACCCTGTATATTGATTAAGTACCTGTGTGGTAGCTTGCATAGAAGTATACAAATTTACTGTTAAGGAATGCGCGATATTTTATTTTTCGTTGAAACGATTTCAAATAGATAAAGGCATAGGTAAACGTTGTTCTAGCTGGAATATATAGGTCTATAAGAAAATTGATATTTTAATGCATGAATGACTGCTTGCGTCTCAAGAGCTTTATATCTAACTACTTAATGCAGGTATAATATATCTAACGCGACCTATTTAATTAACAAGATGTTGTTCTAATTACCGTTTTATAACTAATTAGTGGAAATTAGAATGTGTTCTAGGTAGCTTTTAGTAACTAGTTGAAATCAGAATTAGAGGAGCCTTGAGAACTTTTAGGACAAGAAACAATTATCGGATCTTGGCCTGGTGATCGCTTTCCTTCCGATGACACTCGACTCTTCAGTAAGTTGTCTTGGGCGACGTGTAGGTGAAAGAATGTGTGTAAATATGTAATTAGTATCGACTAGCAAACCTGGGCAGCCAGCTCCGTTACTCTTTCTAATGGACACTGTGGGGCCGGCAAGATTTAGGCAGGTAACGTTTCTTCCCGACTGCGTAAGTACACAATGACACCCGCAATTAATCTCCCGTCGTAACGTTCTCCGCAGGTGTTTGTGTAGGTGTAATAAAGCTTACGTGCAGGTGAAGGCGAATCTGAGCGACAGCAGGTCACGGTGTACAAGGGAATTCGAGAAAGGATTTGAGTAAAGGTCTCCTCTCGGTACAACAGTTCAACAGAGTTTATTAAAATTATAGATATTTAACAATACATATATAGATTAAAAATACAAGGCACATCTATAACTAAATAAAATAAACAAAGTATCGTATGATATTGGTGGTGCGCTGCTCAGGAGTCGTCGTCCTTTTCAATGGGTGGAATGCATGGTTGTCGGGTTGCGTGATGTTGATGTTATCCCCCGATAGTGATAGCGCGTTTTTTATTACTTATCGAAAATATTATGTTGTATTAGTATGTCATGTGTATTTTTTCTAATACTTACTGATTGTAGGTGGACCATGCCACAAAAATGCAAAAGAAAAGAAGAGTGCGAGCTCGAGTATGTTCTTGAACTTCAGAACAATTGCAAAATTTTTGATGAAATTGACAAAAAAACATGGGGTCAACGGAATATCCCGACAATTTGGGAGTTCATCCAAAACATTACGAAGGCGTGATTCTTCTAAAATCAAAACGCATTGGGTACTCAAGATTATACATGATATTGGATTAATTGCTATCTATTTGCTTCATTTACGTACCTATTTTGGTTTTGGGAAAACATCTTGTTGGAATTGAGAAAAGAACAGTAAAGCCATTTTAAAGCTTTGAGATGAATGATTTCCCCCAGATAGACCGTAACAACTTGCAATTCCTCCTCGTAAAGGGTATTAAGATCGATTATTCGGTAAACTAGTGGTCTTCTTTTTATCCCTTCGCTAAACCTCCTCGCTCCAGTTTGTTTCATATCCCTTCTCAAAGGTGTACTTAATTCTGGCGATTCTGACATGTTCACCGACCTTATATTTAGATTGACGTGCTGGGCCTAAGCCTTTCGCATATAGGTTATTCCACACTTCTAAAATGAGGGCTATTGTTGTATGCAGTCATAAGTTTTTGGAGCACATCGATACACCTGTAGGAATTTTTGTAGGTGAAATAACGCCACATCATTGTTTGTTGCAAAGAAATTGATATTTTGTTTCTTGAAAACGATTTGTACACTGCCGGCCACAAACTCTTTACCTTTATCCGTCCATATATTTGCCGGTGTATTGTCACACTCCTTGAAAATATCGGTGAATGCTTCAATTACAGATGCGGCACTCTTCGTTTTCAGACCTCGCGCCTATGCCCTCTTGCTAAACACAACAATAACAATTAGTATATAATTTCAGCCACTATTGTGTTTACTTAAAGATCGCATATCGCAAAGATCCGCTTGCCACAACTCGTAAAGGTTACTCACAGTATACCTATTGCGCGGAAACTTTTTTCTGACTGGTTTATGCACCGTATAAGCTTCGGAGTTATACTCGAAAACCGTGCCGGATACGAGGGGTCGTAATATACAGCATCCATGTTATGTTCGCTACGTATTGCAGTCTTCGAGTCTTCTTAGAGAGTTTCTTTTCGGTGTTTCCCGCGATTCACTATCGGCATCGTGATTCTCACCTATAGTAGATAGAGGTAAGGGCCCGTTCAACGTTAGGTGATACAGCAGCATCACGTCTTCGAGTATTTTCGATAAACTCTCGTGGTATATTAATTTTTCTAATGTTTCGTGAAGCAGATCGATAATGTTGGAATGTGGGATGACCTCACTTTTATTGTGACAGTACTCGTTTATTCCAAAATACATCACCGCCCGTATTCAGTATACGCAAGAAATCCGTACCTTTCTTCCTATATGTAGACGGAAGCCTTGATACTATTTCGTCGGCTGCCAGGCCTTGGCGTCTCCGTAAATCTCCAATATCAACACCGCCGCTGATTGTTATGCTAGTAGGTTGACGTAACTGATTGGAAAAGTGTAGATATCTTTAAAGAATTTGATTGTACTATTTCCATTTGTCATGGTCAGTCATTTTGGTTTTTAAAACTTTATTCATATCGTTACCCAGCTGCGCTAAAATGTTGTTATGTATAACATCTGGTGCCTGCAAGCACTGTATAAAATCCATTGGCAGAATAATCATCTACTTGAGGTTGTGGTCCATAGTTATTGAAACAAATTACCCAGAATTACGCAGTAAGTAATGATCCTAACAGGAGTGGTAGAAATGCACCGCCCTGTTGTACAAGAAACTGTTTCTTCCTTTTAATAGATTCGCCTCTCTGCGCCAAGCGTTTTAAAGTGTGCTTCTGATCACTAGACAGAGGTACACAACCTTTTAAAATGTTGTGTGCCACTCGCAGATACATGCGACCTGCTTACTATCTAGACATTTCAATAAAAATCTGTAATGTCCTGATCACCGGTATATTTCTACTTTTTGTTTTGCTTATCTATTGATATCAAAACAGTTTTTCTATTTTCTAGAACGTAAACATCAAAATTGGAAATGTAGGTCAACTTGTTTGCCTTTTGTAATTAGTGGGTTTTTCCAGACACGATAGAAGTATTTGAATAGTGAAAGTTTGTTATTGTTGGTTACATAACTGGGTGAAATCCAGAAAATAATTACTTTATGTTAATGATACGGAAAACCCATAAGTACTTCATATTGGCTATTTATAAACAGAACACAGAAAGTGAATGTACCGTGACTATATATAAGTAACAGAAAACCAGCACTTATTCACTCTCCTGTAAAACAGCTGCTGCACAAATAGACCAATTATTGTTAAAGATAAACAGTTTAAAATGGAATGGGAAATTTATGGTTTTCAAAGAAGGCTGAATAGACACAACAGCAGACGGATCAAGAGATTGATGTAACCAATAAAATATGGGTAGGCGCTCTTTTTGATTTTACCCCTATCTTATTTACTTTATTTATTTACTTACACAGATTTTTAATGCCATGTTATAATTACAGGTATGGATTTATCTACCTTAAGCATAACAACATGCTTTAAACCTTTTTAAAAACTATAAGGAATTAGAGACCGGGGTAGAATACAAGATATTCAATTTACACATCACATCAACAAAGTACGGAGAAAGGGTTATTATAGAGATGCTGGATTTTAAATGAAGTAAGTTGGTGATAATGCTGCCACTGATACATAAGATGCGTCATCAATAAAGTATGGAGAAAGTGTTATGATAGAGATGCTGGATTTTAAATGAGTAAGTTGGTGATAATGCTGCCACTGATACATAAGATGCGTGTTATGTAATCTTAAAAATAGTATTACTTATAATAAATTATTAAGAGCTCTTTATCTTCTTATTACTGGTAATATCCTAGATGTTTTGATAGAACTCGATTTCGTTAATTATGAAACTTAAAAAAAACGGCCTTAATTACAGGGCGAGGACCATAAATACGCCATCAAGGGGTGAAAATGACGCCTGAAAAGAAGCCAACAATTAAGATACGTGTCCACGGCTGCCCACTTTCCCGGGGCTGGGGTTAAAAGCTACACAGGGCGCATGCGCGGAGGATTTGTAGTATTCTGTCTCCACTCGGTTTACTGATCTCAGTAAGCCATTCTCATCATATTCTCGCTCCCCACTGTAACTTTCTAATCTATTATTGTAACAGCCGCCTCTTCTGGTCTAATCTTAATGCTGTTCACCAACACTTTGAACAAACATAAGCTGACATTTTGTCTCTGTCAGAAACTTAAATCTCCTCTGGAATCTCCAATTTCTCCAAAATAATGTTCAAACGTTCGATATAAAGGAGGAGACTCCCAATGACAGTAACTTTCAGGACATTGATTACCGTAGTATGACATCATCCGTCTCAGTTTCCATCTTGCGATATCTCATTTCTCGGAGGTTTCACTATTCAAAACTGTAATTTGCTTTCTCCTACCTCTAAACTTGCTGGGAATAGTGCAGAAATATTTGCTATTTCACGTGACGTCTTTCTTACATCAAAGCCATTTGTTTATATTGCATCAGTTCTTTCTCCGCTAGGTGATTAGCATTCCCAACTCAGATTCAATAGACTTAGTACTGATCTTTCAAAAATAAACCTACCACACGGAAATTCAATAAAATGATCGAGAGTTACGCAAACCACGTAATTTTGGTCTTCAGTTAAAACCAACAGTAAAACCTCGGGTAAATCTTTATTTCTCCCCATGACATATTTTGACGGATCTGTGGTAGATCACACTGTAAGTAAAACCAATTTTTTTGTGAATTTATTTGTATCAAGTCTTAATGATTACGTAAAAGATGTGCCACTAGTCAACTCTTCTTCATACGACATGAAACCAATCCATTTTCGATACGGGTTCCTTGAATCGATCAATGGTAAGTTTGATTCCAATAAGGCGACCGTCCCATTCTGGATCCCAGGTGTTGTTTCCCCGAACTAGTACTACTCCTACCTAAGCTCTATTTGACCTCTGTCTCCTGTGTAATTTTCTACCTATTCCCAAAAAGGCGTTAAGACCGATCGCTCTAACTACCGACGAATTGCCATCTCTACCATTTTGTCTAAAGTGATGGAAACAGGTCATCAATCAGCAATTACGATCTTCCTCTAAGCTAACAAACCTCTTAGTGACCACCGATATAGTTTTAGGCAGAGTAATATTTTTTCATACGTAACCCAAGTTTAGAACAATATATTAGAAAAATCTGGTGAAACGGTTTTACCCGCTTTAGATACTTCAAAGCATTTGTTTGTTTGCTGTTTACTTGCCAAAAGAAGTCATTTCTTCTACAACTAACCGGAACCATTTGCTTTGCAGGCGACAGCACTCACTATAGTAGTAAACCTCAAATCAAGTTATTAAAGTTGAAATGGCTGTTTAATCAACAGATAAATCCAATCTATTCTTGAATCAGTCGCTAGTACCATGTTAGAAATGTCTGTATCTTCAAATCTATTATGGGTTGACCATATCCTCTCAGATACTAAAGCAGCTGCTAGTAAAATTGATATTATAACTGTCACTGCTGGGTTGGTGCTCCGAAATACGCGTTGGGTATCGTTGACCGTGCTCAAAGAAGATCGATTAGGCTTATAAATGATCCGTACTAAACTTCAACGTATGGTCCCTTGAGCATAGTAGAATGGTTTCAATTGGTTATTTGTACTAACGATATTATATTGCAAAGGCTATTTAGCTGTTGAATTACATTTCATTGATACCATCTCGGACCACCTTTGCTAGGGATACTCGGTTCCTTCATTCATATCATCAATATGCAGTACAAATTGTAACCTGTCGTATTAAACGTGAAACGTGCCAATTCACATTGTTCTACACGGCTTGCAAACTCTGGAATGATCTTCCTAGATCACTGTTGATGTGAATATATTTAATGTAGCCATTTACAGGTATCTCTTAGCAGTTCAAAATTCCCCTATTCATCCTCCTAAGTTCTCCTGAGTGCGATAACATGTTGGGCTAAGCTTAACCTGTTCAAGACTACAATTATTAGGAAAAAGTTACATTAACAGTTTTGTAAACTTCCCAGAGAGTAAAGTAAAATTATTGCCAATTAAGGAAGACTTCTATCAGAGAGGGTAAGTATTTGTAATAGTTAGTAATGAATATTAGTAAAGGTAGAGCGTTGCAAAGGTGTGGTTGACCAAATATTTCGGTATGCAGTAGAAGTGTAATAATGTAGTCTAAATAGGCGTCAGATGTCACTGCTCGCAGGTAAAATAATCCTGTACAAAAAATGGCCCTATGGGACCACTTTTGGCATACAATGCACCGAAAATAGCACTCAGGTACCGCAATAACTTACACGTATCCAGCTTTCTTAAAACCACGATAAGTTTATTGCTACCCACGATGGGGCCATTGTGGGAACTGTTGTTATCTAAATATTTAGTTATGTCCAAATATCATACGGTTGTTATGAAGTCGGCGGCTGTTGTATCCACGATCATTACGGTCAAGGGAGCAATTGACTGTAGTGACTAGGGATGGACCAAACCGAACCGAAACTGTTCGAGAGTCGAGAAGTAAACTAGAACCGCATCCCAACCTGGGTTTAATATTTTTAAAGTATTTAATGTAACTAGTATCTTTCATTGCATAACGTTATAATTCGTCTCTTGAGTTATTTAAGAAGAACTATTTCAATAGATCTTTATTTTTTACTATGAAATATCGTTAAGAAGTAGTGCAAAAGCTTTTTCTGTATTTTTTTTCTAAAAGAATCAATGAAATAACAAAAAATAAAAAACTGAAAAACTAAAGTTCACCCTTGTTGTAAAGAAAAATTGAAAAAACAACACACTTTGTCTTTAACCTTTAAAACATTTATTTATACATTAATACAAACGTAACAGTATTATAAAAAATCATTAATTTCTTTTCTGTTTTTGACTTAAATACCTGAAACCGAAAAAACATTGTAAAAACTTGTTTTATAATAGTTTTTATCACACACCTTCTTCAAAAATGAGGAGTGTCCGGCGCTCTTGTGCAGCAACAATCTGCTTTATGAAACGAGTTATTTATATTTTTTTGAATTTGCATATTTCAAGTCAAAAAATATAAAAAAATACAATTAAAATTTTAATAAGGTTTAGAACATTTTTACAAAAATCCAACCAACGAGTCATTATTATTCGTAGATTATTATAAAGGTAAGCAGTATCATCTAATCAGAACAGGTATGATCTATGGTTCCAACATAAAAAATCCGTTTTAAAACGTATGAAACCTATTGGATTACCATACGCAAAAATATACAACATTTTTGAAAACGCACTTAATTACAAAAATATATTTAAAAGAAAACTAAAAAAATGCATAATCTAGAGACCCTCGCATCCGCCGTTAAGTCCATTTTGCTTAACATAGCTGCACGAGTGGACAGATGTACATTCCTCTATATGTAAATTAACTTTTTGTTCGTGGTTCAAGTTTACAAAATGTTTTATAGTTGATAAATATTAAGATTTAGCTTAGACCAATTTTTACAAATCTTGTATTGCAGAAATTAGTAACTATAGAACTTGTATGTCTTTATAAGCAAAGGAAGTACCATATGCTACAACTTACTCATGGTTATGTAAGAGGCTACACAAAGTGCTCAAAATTATAATTAGCTTTAAAATCCCAGAAAATCCCAATTTTTTAGGAATATCATTATGTGGAACGGCTAGGTTTAAACGTCTTACCTATAACAAAGGTTTACCTTTGCACCTTATAATATAAAATGCTATTGTTTCAAATAAACATAACCTTTTAACTATCACAGAACAGAAATATTCTTTACCAACATGTTATTATCGTACTTAATTTTTTTTTTTTGTAATTTATTTACGGAGATCGCCACTCTTAAGGCCAAAATAAAAATTGGAAACGTTAAAATATTGTTATTTCGAATCATAGGTATAATGTAGGCAAATTAATTTGATAGGTTTTTAGGTCATTTTTATTTTAAGAATATTTAATTTATTAAAAAATCCATCTAATCTTCACTAAAATAAAATTACATTTCATATTTGGCTTTCAAATACACTTACCTCACTATTATAGAAGGCACAGCTATTAGTTTCCATACTTCATAAATGTAATTAATTTTTTTAAAATGTTATCAATTATTGACGACGATAACTGTAATTATTACCAAAACGTTTAACTATGTAACAATATTAATAAAAATACAGGATTATAATTCAAAAGAGAAGGATTGTAACTGCGAATGATGATCGTGAAAGTTTGTATTTTCCTTATATTCAGAATTAAATCCCATATTTAAAATAAATTTTACGAACATTATTTATTTCCACAGCATTTACGGCTATCGTTCACTGTAAGGGCGTAAACGTTCGATTTATAAAATACAAAAACGCAAAGTCTGCTGCAGAATTACACTTACTGGAAAGCCTACTAGTAAATGTTATTTTATTTTAGTATAGTGCATTTCAGGAATAATTAGACATCTATAATATGGCTGCCATTCCACTATGAACAACATCCAATTATAAAATAACTAAAATGCTATAAGTGTAACATTGTAATGAAAGGGATATTTCAGTTGGCTACTCTGAACCGCATTTTCCATCCTTTCCTACAACATTATAATAGCAAAAGACAAATATAATAACAAATACGACCTTCAAACGTCTTAAAATATTATTTACCAACTCATCAGCGTATCAAGCGGAGAGGTAACTTAGGTTAGTAAAATTAAAAATTTTTCAATTAAATTAATTATTGTAAGAAATAAACATCGTTAAAATAAAAGAATGTTCCAAACAAATATCATTATTGTTAAGATTTTCTGAATATTTACCATTGCTAATTCGTAATTAATGTTGAAACTGCAAATTACTCCATTAGCATAATGTGGATTAGAAATCATTGATGACCACTTGCTTTGCTTATAAATGTGGAATCAATTTTCCATTTTGCCATTATACTGTAAACAATAATTTGTAACGATTGTAGTGATTGTGTAGTTTTTATACTAAAATGGAAGAAAGTTTTGTTTTAACTGAAGACGAGAACTTTATTGCACAGTTATAGTGCAACTTCGGTAAGATTATACAATATTTTCTTAATTGTCATATTTTAACTGTTATTATTACAGCGTAGATGATATATATATATATATATATATATATATATATATATATGTGTGTAAAAGTCTACAGAAGCACAAGCAATAATTGTAAATGCATATAACTTCTTTTCAAGTAAGAAACATCAAAATGTAGCTGTAGACTTTGGAAAAATAAATATAGCTGGAGTAAGTACACTATTCAGATTTAGAATAGTAAATCAGTCCAAGAATAAATAAAATGTTTTAACTATTAGTTCACAGCAACATGTCTTGGTATTAGCAGATGTACGGTTTTGAAATATAAAACCAACAACCCAGAAGAAATGAATACCAAAATAGAAAAACTTAAAGTAAAAAATTGTATACATCAGATGTATAAGGACAGTGAGTACTATTTATTACGATATTAACGATTTCCACTAAATTAAAACTTTTAGATAAACATATATCTCTGAACACTCTGCTCACCACTTGCAAAGAAAAAGAAATTTACAATTACTCAAGGTCCAGTTTATATCGATTACTTTGGGGTACTTTAGGGTTTTCTTATACAAAAGATGATAAGATATACCGACACTTTGGCAAAAGATAAAAAAACCTGTAATATTTTTAGATGAAACGTGGATATTTGCAAATTGTTGTTTTAGGCGAAGCTGGCAAGACAGTAGTATCAAAACGGTAAAACGTTTTGGTGAAGAACGCAGCAGGTGAGAAAATAAAATTGTTGTTATGGAATTATATATGTAATGCTTTACAGATATATATAACACTGCATGCAGAAGGAGAAAAAGGATTTGCTGCAGATGCTAGTCTAATTTTTAAGTCAAACTTAAAAACCAGAGACTACCATGGTGACATGGATGCTGCTAAGTTTGAAACCTGGTTAGTTGAACGTCTTCTGCCAGCTTTAGAAGAGCCTTCGATTGTTGTGCTTGATAATGCAATCTATCACAGTATACAACTAAATAAGGCACGTTCATCTGCAGCCACGAAAATAGAAATTCAAACATGGCTAACACAAAATAATATACCATATCCAGAGAGTGCTTTCAAAGTAGAGTTGTTAGATATTAAAAAAAAAAATAAACCTGACAAACTTTATGTTACAGATGAAATTATTAGAAAAACTGGGCATGAGGTGTTGTGATTGCCTCCCTATCATTGTATTTTCAACCCAATTGAAATGGTGTGGAGTTAAATGAAAAGATTTTACGACAACACGATTTTGAGTCTTAAATATCCCTTCAAGACTTGGAGGCAAGCTATTGAAAGTGTTTCAGATGTTCAATGGGAAAATTATACAAACCACACTAATAAAATTATTTTAGAGTACTGGGAAAACGAACGAGTGGTTGATGTTAGTGACATTACTTTAAATATATGTTTGTCACCAGAAGACGATGCCGACCTAGACGATGAGTGGATAGACAATTTATTTTAAATGTTTATAATTCTGCGATTTTTAATTACGCAATAATTATTAATAAAAAAATAATTTACTGCATACTTGTTCATTTTTTTAAAATTTGTATTAAAATAGTTAAAACAGTATATAATAATAATACTAGGTGAGCGTCGTGATGGCGAATTTATTAATAATAAATTTATTCAAATAAGTTTTTCACTTTTTTATATGACAAAAGGTACTACGCCAATGAATGCTCCCGCGCTTTATTTGGTGACAAATTTAAATGTCTGCCATATTGCAGAGGTCTAATTACTCGTGAAATACACTTAGTAAGATTCCATTCCATGTTTTGACATCATTCGTTTCTAATTTTGGTCACTAAGAAATCTGTGATAATGAAATCCTGAATACCAACGGCAAAGCGATTGTAGATTTTCACTTCAATTAATAATTATTCTATGAGGTTCCAAATTTTGGAACAGTAAGTAGTGTCACATGCTTGTGATTTTTAAAGAAAAGAATTTATTGTAGTATATTGGGATTATTTTGTTCATGATTTGATAAAGTCTTGTTTACAGTTTTATTTTTAAATGTGAGACTGTTTACGTTTTTAGTGGATTAAATTTATTGAAATCAGTTAGTGGTTGCTTAATGAGCGCGAGTGATCGGTTGGTTATCGTAATAGTGCCTTTCGTTTTAAAAATTGTATATCTTATAGCGGCCATGTGGTGGTTTAGTTAGTTACTAAAGTTTTATTTTACGTCTCTATAAACTTTTTTGGCCTGTTGAGATTGCAGCTTACATTATGGGAAAATACGGTTTCTGCTATTGCACTGTCCATTGAGTCTAGAGACATAGTCCCGATGGAGTTTCTCACTAATTTTGGTATATTATCGGATTTTTTGTTTTTTATTGGTTAATTAAATAACGGTATATTTTAATATTAGAGAGTAGAGGTGGTGTTGTGACGCACCTCAGGGATCAAGGCGCGGGCAGATGTTTCGTATGTACGAACTCGGCTGGTTGTCGAATTTGTCTAGAACTTACCTTTGCGTGTAGCGGATATTATTTTAAAACAATTCAATCGTTTTTCCGAAAATTTTGGGAATTTTTAGGAATAATTTCGTTTATGTAGTTATCTAAGATTCCTAGAAATGAGTAATTTCTGTCGTTGGGCTATTTCGCATTTTGCGGCTTTGAATTAATACTTTGGGGATTGTTCATCCATGGAGATCAGCGGAGCGACCCTCAATTTCAATGTTTGAAGAAAGGTAATAAAAATTGGAAGGCAACACACATAATGAACTGACTGCTATTTTATTCAGTAGGGTATTTTAAAATCTTGGGGAAATCAGTAACGTTTGAAAATTTAGAACGGGTAGTCAAATTAAGTACAGTCCCAATGTTGATATTATCTACGTTAGTAAAGTTTATTGTATAATGCTTTGACTTCGGTGATCGGTCACTCGTTAGTAGAATTACTTAAGAGGAATGGATTGCGGTTGGGCTATCACGGTATAATTGGGTTGCTCGAGCGCCAATCTAGATAAGGGGTGATATAGAGGCTAGATTCCTCTTCGCGGGGAATTAGAGGGCTAAAAGAGGTCCAAGTAGCGTCAGTGAAGACGTCAGTTTACCAGGGTTTCTGAAGATTTAGATCGGTGCCGGTATTTAAGATTTATGTCGTTTTTGAGCCTGAAATGCGCGTTGCTGGTAGTATGAATTACAAAAAATCATTCAGTTACAAAAAAAATACTCAATAAAATTGGTGGTTACGGTGCGAGGACTCAGCCTCTAATTTATTAGGGCAGCTGTAAGAAAACAACGCGCATTCTAGTGCTTGGTGATGTCAATTAACAAAATAATTATTCGTCAACGGTGGCAGATAGATTACCCTAAATTCCTGCATAAAAAAATATATACCAAACCATAAATAAAAGCGCATTCAAGGCAGTAAAGAGAAAACGATATATAATTACGTGGTAATTACATTTTGTATACCACAATCAGTTAATCACTGTAAACAATTATATTAGGCAAAACAATTCCAGTGATCAAGATAATGAACTCAAAATCAAGAAAATATATAATTGCCAACGGCGACGGAAAACCAAAATTAAACTTCTAAGAAAAAAATTTAAACTAAAAAAAATGTTGTTTATCAAAATAACAAAACGTACAAGATCCAAAAATTATAAAACAACAATAAAAAAGAATAATGGTGATTAATAATCGTCTACTCGCTGTTGATAAAACATCTTTTAGCCGAGATAGAATTAATTACTGCAGTGGTTACAATATTTGGATCACCCGGTATATGCACGGGTATCACTTGTGGCGGAAAACTAAAACTAAATTCCTGAAAAAATAGAAACACAATGTGTTTGTTAGGCACTAATAAAGGCGGCTATATGAAACAAAAAAATTATCGAGCAATTTATTCTTTTAAAACTAACATAAAAGAAAAATCCTAATTGCGAAATTTAGTCACTTCAGCTGCAGAAAATAAATCGCGGTGCTATAAATGCTTACACTAAATTTTTGAAATGAAAGTACAATCGACGACAGAAACCTTGAACCAATAAATTAATTATTATCGATCTTGTTTGTCTAAAGGGACGGTAACAAAATTAATCAGGACGGCGTTGAAAATATAGGACAAATAGTTTCGATCCAAACAAGAGAAAAAATCGTAATTATCAGATGCAATCGAATACAATAAAATATATTTCTGCAAACGTTCGTACTTGAACTTAAAATTAATCTATAAGCAGTTACCTCGTATAAAAGAAATTTTAATTATAACATGTAACTAAACAATTAATGGTAGGTAAACGTTCAGGTCAAACTTAATGTGCAGTTGATTCGTGGTTTGAAAACAACTTTATTTGTAAACGGTTACTCACGGATAAAATGATTACCTATAAAGGCATAAAAATAATTAACGTACGAATAGCCAGCTTAATATTAGTAAAACTACTGGCTTAACTAAGACGATAACGCTAGTGTTGCTAAACTGCTAAGAAACTCGTTGATAACACGCTTATCGGATAATTACACACGTGCAAATACAACGTTAGTTAAATAAATTTTCCATACATGAAATATCTGTAAATATAGGATTCACTACTTGTATCTTGTTAAGTAAAAACAGCGGACGGTGATTTATCAACAGTAGTAACTCGAATTAATTTGATTAATCAACAAACTTACTTGAATAGATCGGGACACACACCTTGCTTCGTGCACACACTATGTATTCACGCTAATAAAAATTCGATTCACTCTTGCAGTGTTAACAATGTATCGCATTCGGCGTAAGAGATAACAAAACTCGTTTTGTACCTGAATTGTGTCAATATTCAAATGGAAAAATTGTCATATATTAGAATGGCGAATTTACTTATAATGGGAACGTTTAAACCAAATTACTTATCTTACATTTCTATTACTAAAACGTTGAGTACTGATTTTGCATTGGATAAATTCATTTGTTTGAAATAAAAGGACAATATACCGGGTGCCAAATATCTCCATTATGCGCGCCTATAGAACATTTTTAAGACTGTGGTCAGATAAAATGAGAAAATTACTTGTTTCGGTAACGGAAATTATTGTTTCGTTACAATTGTAGTTAAATTTAGTGAAATATCCAGATTTGTGACGTTTTGGTAAATCTTGAGCTGCTTCTTATCGTAATTTTAGTAAAGCTTAAGATTACTTCTTAGTGAAAAAACTTGATTAAACGAAGAAACGAAGAAATTTTAAATTTAAAACACTTCCGGTATCAAAAATAATAGGAGTTGGAGTGAAATTTTCGACGTCTTTGAGGCAAATACTGACTCTTGCAGAAGTAACAATGTAAGATAGGATCTGTACAAATAAACACATGATTTTGTGTTATAGACCTGGGTAATGGAAAGCGTATCGCAATTGATTTTGGGCCATTGGCACAAGCAGGCCGAATATTTAATGTAAGTTTACGTGCATTATTTCCGCCCGAAGGTTGAGCCTACATTGATCTTCTGCTCCCCTAGTTTACGAGACTAATTAAATATGCTTGCGTCAATCTTTAAATTATATCTACCGCTACACGGTAATTAAATAAGATGATAGCAATACGATTTTCGCAAGATTCGGAAATTAATGATTTAGGCAATTCCGTATATAGTTCTAACCAAAATTTAAATCCATATTTTTTTTTTTAGAGCATATTTAACTTTTATTTTCCACATTATGAAATTGTGATCACCAAAGTGAGATTTTCACCTTCATATATTAATGCAATTTTTCTGATTTTGTTTTAAATTTTGCTTGCCTTGGTTGATTTCATTTAGTGGACGTGACAAACGTACGGAATTCCATTCCTAAATCACATAATACCGAACTAATTAAGATTATTTATTAAAAATTAAAAATGTTATTAAAAATATTTTAGCATTTTATTTGTATACGAAATGTGCATTTCTCACCAACTTCTGGTCACGTAAAATAAGAGTCTGACATGAGGTCACAATTTAGTAGTTTTTCACAATTTAGTAATTCTTTTTAAATTATGGATATATTGATTATTTTATGTAGTGAGTGCACTGTCGGGGCACTTGTTTTATTTTGTAAAACCTAAATTTCTTGAACTCTAGGGACTGCAGGTAACGGACTTCATTATTTTTGTATTTTATTCACTGCTTGAAAGAGATTGCGGAGTAAGTTAGTAGATTTTTAAATAAGATAGTTTCCGTTTAAAAGTTAATAAAGGGTTGGAGATTGTAAAACTAGTGTTCATCATACTTTCTTTTGTTTCCAAAAAATATTTCAGCTCAACACGAAGGGTTTACTTGGCCGATCTGTTCTGAACGATAAACGTATCAAAAACATAAGTAGTTCGCTCTCTTATTATTGAGTTGTCTGATTCGTTGTATTTTGTGTGCTTTATCGTTATATAAATGAGGTGGTATATTTAAATTAAATCGCGTTAAGTAAATAGAAGCAATTGAATATAATGATCTTACCATTATCTTCTTTTATAATTTCTGAAAAATTGAATGGTAACAAATAAAATACACTCTCGTACCAAACAAAATTAAAACACCGAACGCGCTTCAATAGCTAAGTTATCATCATCAGCGGTTGACTGGGAGCTACTAAAGAAATTTCTAATATATATATATATATATATATATATATATATATATATTATATACAATTGATCAATTATATTGAGAAGCAGTCATCTTCATGTATTGCAGTTTAAAGAAAACTCTTTAAACCCTGGCCTATACATGAATAGATGATCTTCTCAATATAAATTGATCAATTTGAATTAACACAGTCAAGATTACCTTCCTACTATATATATATATATATATATATATATATATATATATATTAGATATATATCAGCAGTGACGCTTTGTTGCTTATGTGGTGAAAATGAAAGTGAAAGTTATGAAAGTTTAATGAAAAATTTTTGACAGGCTTAAAACACGATTTGCCTTATTTTCCTACAATTTGGATTAGATACCTGGACGATGTGTTTTTCCATCCTTAATACTAAAATTTGTAGTGTTGATAACTTTGTAGTAACTTTAAATTCTAAATTTCCGACAATCAAATTTACCTTTGAAATAGCGGCAAATGACAGTCTCCCATTGCTTGATACTCTGGTAACAACAAATGGTAGTAAACTAGATATAAATATTTATCGTATGACTCAAATCACTGTAGACAGAATAAACTCGCGGCTTTTACTTTTTTGGTTCATGGACTGTTTAATTTTCCTGCTTCAGTTAAAAATTGTAATAAAGGATCGCGCAATATTAAAGAAATTGCTGCGGACAATGGGTTCTCAGTTGAAGTTATTATGAATATAGTTGGGGAGCACATAGGATGAGGGTTAAGAACGTAACTATATTAGATAAGCTAGAGAACAAATAGAAGCAGAGTATGTAAAATTACCAAACTATCCTGCTTATATAAAAGGTCTATCTAAAATCTTCAGATAATAATTTGCAAACTCTTTTAGGCAATCCAAAAGATCAAGTGGATAAGTAGGATAGGTCGGGAATTTATAAAATTAATTGTGAAAGTTGTGAACCAATATATGTGGAGCAAACTAAACGACCTATCAAAATTCGTTTTAAAGAACACTTTTTCATATAAAGTATAAACGTTGGTACAAGTCTGCCGTAGCCCTACATATGTTTGATAAAATTCATGTAGTGGATAAGGTATCATTAATCACACATGTTAGTAATAAGCACGAACTTGATTGGTATGAAAGTTTAGAGATCTTCAAAAACAAACAAATTCTAATGAATAATGACGATCAAGGCCCTTTATGCTACTCAGAGCTCATTAAACTTTCATAACTTTCACTTTCACTTTCACTTTCACATTCATTGTCACTTTCACCTGATAAGCGTTACTCTCTGATGGTATACATATTAGAAATTTCTTTAGTTCGTTCCAATCGACAGCTGATGATAGCTTAACTATTGAAACGCATTCGGTATTTTAATTTTGTGTGGTACGTGGGCGTATTTTGTTTGTTACAGATCCTGCCACTGTTCCCGTTTTCCAGATTTTTCAAGTTGAATGGTGTTATAGGTTTTTCATAATAAAATATTGTGAACTCTACGAAGATGGATCATTATGTTATTTAACTGTTATGTTGTATAAATATTGCGTGTAAAGAACACGATATTGCATACTCGCAGTCAAACGATCTAAGACTTCGCTTTGCAACAAAATGCTTGGAATAGATTTCGTTCCTCAAACGCTACCTTTGGAGAAAGCAGTTGCATTAACCATAGCCGTTATAATGAAAGGAAAAGGAACAATGGGAATGGGCAGCAAATCACGACGTAGGAAGCGTTCTCACAGAAACAGACCAATTTAATTCAACAAAGTAGTGCTTCTAGTGCGACGTCGTGTTGGTGGTAAACTTCGGTCATTGTTATAATCTACGGTACAACGAGCCTTAAACGTTTTAGAACATAAAAAAATCTTGACACCCAAGAGAAGAATATTACCAATACCAAAACGTGGGGGATTCATATCTCTTATTCCCCTATTTGGAGCATTAGGAGCTTCAGGTTCTTTGGGTGGAGGTGCAGCTGTAGTTACAAAAGCGGCCACTGGCGGAAAAACTGCGTCAAAAACGTTAGAGGAAACCAAACGACACAATCAAGCAATGGAAGCAGCTACCTTAGGAAAAGGTTTATATATAAAATCATATAAGCGAGGTTTAGGCCTATATCTACAACCGTATTCAAAAAACTCCGACTGAAGCTACCACGTTATGAGTTGAGCTATCAAAATTTGTTGAGAAATTAAAAATCCCCTATTTTAGAGGGATATACATGCGAGATAAATTACCTACACGAATCCATACGAATGAATGTGGTATCGTGAATATGATCAAAATAACAGGGGAACACACTGGACGGCGTACATCAAGCGTAATGGACATATTTTGATAGCATAGGGCATATTAAATCACCATTAGGATTAATTCACTATTTTAAAAGTGATGGTAGCAGAAACACGATTGACTATAACTATACCAAGGTTCAAAACTTCAATACATACAATTGCGGTCATTTAGTCTTACGATTTTTATATGACGGTCCGTTTTGATTCTCAGCAGTCGTTGCATGATCGTAATGTCGTACACATTTACATTTACCGATGCAAGCAGTATTTTGCAAGCCAACTTTAACCCACCGATTTATCTTGATAATGAGTCGGAATACGTAATGGGGTTAACTAGTTTTGAATCTTTCAATACTGTACAAACCGTTACTTTCAAGAAAAACCAACTGATATTTGAAGGAACTAGAATTACAATACCGCCAGGATCATACGAAATTGTGAATAAACATATAAATGATACAGTGAAATACATTTTTTAATTTACGGGCGAACAACAATACTATGAAAGCAACACATGATATTAACTTTAATGTAAAAAATTCTATAGGACCTATGCTGGGATTTAACAAAAAAAGTTTACAAAGGTCATGAATTACACACCTCTGAAAATCTTATTAACATTATTAAGATTAATTCGTTAATTATCGAATGCAATATAACAAGTGGAAGTTTTAAAAATGGGGAGGCCTCACATATTATTCATAATTTTTCCCAGTGTACCGGCGGGATACAAAATAATTGAATCCCCTCTACATGTCATCTATTTACCTATAAATACATCCACCATTTCAACCATAACACTTAAAATAGTAGACCAAGACGGAGACCTTGTCAATTTCAACGGTGAAGTCATAACGATAGGATTACATTTGAAGAAAAGATGGTGACGCGGTATAATACATGTGCGTGTAGCCACAACAAGGTGAATTATAAAAGATTGAAGTGTGGAAATGCGAGAGTCAGTGAGCGGTCAACCCCCAAAGCATTGATAGTGCAGAATAGAGCATACTTGCAAAGTCTTGGTTTCATAGTAATACAATGAGTATATTAAACGTAAACGAAAAAGTTGTTGTTCATAATGCCATAGTAAATTCCGAACTCCACACCCATCAACCATATACTACGAGATTTGGAAACAATGATGAAATCAGAATACCCATTCAGGAAGACATGTGCACTTTACCATCAGAAAGTTATGGCTACGTAGAGGGAAGATTGCTGAGGGACGATGGTGCCGTCTCCAACACCGCGCGGTTTGTTAATAATGGCATTGCATTTTTATTCAGTGAAATTAGATAAGAAATGAATGGAATAGTGGTAGATTCCGTGACGAAGGTTGGATTAACGTCTACAATGAAAGGGTTGGTATCATTGACACCCAACGACCGCGTCATGAAAACGCAGGTTGGTTTCCTACCTCAAATAGCATACTAACAAATGCGTTTGGGTATTTTAATGTTTGTGTTCCTTTGCGAATGCTACTTGCTTTGCGCAAGGCTACAATAAAGTGATTTTGAACATCAGACAAGAATTGGTTTTAATTCTCAGTAACATTGATACGGATGCGTTAATTTCAACTGTTGCAGATGAAGCACTAAAAGTTAACATAGATAAAATATATTGGACAGTTCCGCACATCATTCCAGCATTAGCGGAGGAATTGGCGTTAACGAAGTACATTGATAAAAATGTGAATACTCCAGTAGCATTTAGAAGTTGGGAAACACACATATACCCAGCAGTTCCCACAACAGATAAACATACATGGGCAATCAAAACGTCGACTAGTATAGAAACACCTAGAGACATTATTATCGGATTTCAAACGGAGCGAGAAAATAATGTTTCTCAAGATATGAGCGATAAATGTGCGCTAAAGAATACTAGGGTATTCCTTAACTCGGATCGTTATCCGGATGACAATTTAAACGTGAATTACGATAATAATTGCTTTGCTACATTGGATGAAATGTTTGCTAAATTCCAAATGTTCTATTATCAAAGAGATGGTCAACCATTACTCACACCTAATCAATTTACGACAGACGCATCATTGATAGTGGTAGACTGTTAGAATCAAAAAGAGACATTACACTCTAAAGCAGTAGTACTTTGTGTAGAATTCGAAACAGCAATCAACATACCCGCGAATACGACAGCATACTGTGATATACTCCACTATCGCTTAGTTACGTATAACGTGTTAACCAAAGCAGTAAGACAGCTATAATACGATGCCCGTCATAGTCGACCTACAAGGCTTTAAACTTTCAAAAGTTTTTATACTGAAAGAAATCGCATTTTTTTATGAAACACAAGTAGCCCACTACATGTTTAAATCACCATATCCACGGCATAAGTTAGATGTGGAGAGTCTCCGTCAAGCTAATTGTTTAATTCATAATCAACACTGTATAAAATGGGAAGAGGGGCGTACACCACCACACCAATTTCGCAGAATTCTCAGTCGCTTGATTCGACCTATAGATACTGTCTACGTCAAGGGTAGAGGGAAAGCGGATTACATTAGAAAATTTGTTACACAACCCGTTATAGAACTTGAGGAACATCGACTCTGCTTTGCAACCAGTTTGTTATTATCATTGTAAATCATTATGCCACTGCGCTCTGTCTAATGTATACCATCTGTACGATACTTATGTAATGCATTAAAGCTTGCACACTTTTTTGAAATAAAAATTGTAAATATATATATTTTTTGTTTATTTCTTTTATATATCACACAATATGAGTACATTCTGTATATGTATTCCCTCCTAAAACTAACAAGCATCAGTACCCAAAATATTAGCTACTAACTGGATTATACAAATTCATTTGCCTAGCAACCTCTAGTATATCACTCAAAGGATCGACGTTTTCCAGTTCCGGAATACGCCAATGCCCCCACGTCAATGTTGTATACGTGCCACGCAATCGATACCGTTTGTCATCCTGGGACCGAAAGGCGATTTTGTTTAACATCTCAGTGTATATATCATGCAAAGTTGGTTTAAACACGAACATTACTATTTTAAAAAATGCTTTCTAATAGCACCCATATTGCCATAGGTCATCCATTCAAACTTTGATTGATCTTCACTTTTGATTCGAGAGCGGTTGCCAATAAGGGTCGAAATAGGAGGAGGTATGCTTTCAATTAGCGAAAACCATACACCAACTGTAATTCTAAATTTTACACCTATGCCCATTCTTACGGAGCTACCGACGAATCGGTGAATTTTACTGCCATTTAACGTCGTCATTAGCAGCCAATAAAGGCAATGCATCAGCTTTATATCGCACAGAAAATACGATATTTTTGCCAAATGGTTTAAACCATTTTTTGATAACCATTCTACTATTCCACTAAAATAACTTATGCAGCGTCTTTGCTACAGGAGCAACTATTGTATTATAGTTCCATTTATAACTGATAGTAGATTATATCAAGAAAGCATTGAAAAATGTCTCCTGAAGGCCCCTGAGTACAGTTACTTGAGCGCAAACCTAAGTTCAGGATTTGTAAGATAAATTGATGCGACATCACCAGAGAACGTAGCGGAAGTGTACGAAGACATGGAATCGGAAGCATTATTGGATCAAGATTTCGTGCCAAATGCAGGGAAAGCTTGCAATTTTCTTTCACGTCGGTTGATATCATTGGGAATGATTCAGAAACAAGGAAATTGAGTTCTATATGAACTGACGCCCAGAAACGTTAAGCGAGGATTTTTAACATGTGAAATATTGTTTTCCAGGCGTAAACGGATGTTTTCTGCACCATATAGGTACTGGTGATGAAAAATAGGTCCACTATGATAATCCAAAAAGGAAGAGATCATGATTCAACATCTACAGATAATCTAAACATTCATGGAAAATAACTCTTGTTGGGTAACTCAAACCGAATGAAACCATTACTGAGGCTGTCTAGCGCACACAATTGATGAGATTGAGTCGAACACTCAAGGAAAAGCGCGCCGAATACTACTCCAGACACGACAAATTACACTCCTGCAAAGATAATACTCGTCCACATGTTGCGCCGTCGGTCAAAACCTATTTGGAAACACTCAAATGGGAAGTTTTACTCCACCTGCTTTATTCACCAGCCATTGCTACTTCTGATTTTCACTTATTTCGATTGCTGGCCCATGGCCTGTCTGACCAACATTTCACACCATATGGAAATACCAAAATTAAGTCCATTCGTGGATAGCCCCAATGGTTAAACATTCTTCCGATGCGGTATTTGTATGCTGTCAGAAAGATGGGAAATAGTAGTGGCCCGCGATGAACAATATTTCGAATCAAACTGTAGGTTCCGTTCTTTCACAATGAATGCCCAATGTGCAATAAAAAAGATATCGAAGAGCACAATAATAATAACAACAACAATAATAATAATAATAATAATAATAATAATAATAATAATAATAATAATAATTATCAAAGGCGAAACATAAGGTGTAATGCGAACCGTGCTGAGATGTGAATGGCCATGAGTGAGTTGGTCTTGAACGGTGCCCTCCGGATACCTGCCGACCTCCGGTTGTAGTTAGGCTTGCTGTCGCAAGGGTGCACTACCATGGTTGACGTGTATTTCATCCCTTCTCGTGGGAACAATGTTTTGTCCTAATTTAAATCCCGAGGTTCCGACCTCAAAAAAAAGTTAATCTTGAACGGTGCCCTCCGGATACCTGCCGACCTCCGGTTGTAGTTAGGCTTGCTGTGGCAAGGGTGCACTACCATGGTTGACGTGCATTTCATCCCTTCTCATGGGAACAATATGTTTGTCCTAATTTAAATTCCGAGGTTCCAACCTCAAAAAAAAAAGCGCCGATGGAGAGACGGTGAGCCCTGTGCCCCGGTTCCTATTGGTAAAAATTGCTGATGGCAGCTTAGGAAATTTTGATAAAGTAAGTCCATTTATTATATCCAAAACTGTGTATGGTCTTCTAGGTCAAACGAAACTTATTAAAAAAACCAGGCAAGGATTATTAATACAAACTAGTTCTGATGCACATTCTAAGAGATTACTGGAAGTCAAGAAATTCGTTAATTTTGAAGTAAATGTCGTGCCTCACTCTGCATTAAATACAGCTAAGGGCGTTATCTACTGTCACGATTTATTAAATTGTACCGAAAAGGAGATACTCGATGAATTGAAACCATTGGGTATAACCCAGGTAAGACGACTGAAAAGAAGACAGGATGGTGTGTTAGTGGATACTCCATCACACATCCTTACATTTAATAATCGTAATATTTCAACAACAGTTAAAGTGGCATATCATAAATTCAGTGTGAGAGCTTATATTCCACCACCTACGAGGTGCTTTAATTGTCAAAAATACGGACATGTGTCAGATAAATGCACATCAACAAAGATATGCCCATGCGGTAAACCCCGACATGAACCGCCCTGCACAGACCCAAAGAAATGTGTACTGTGAAGGCCCGTATTCGGCTGGATACAAGAATTGCCCGAAATATAAAACCGAAACAGCAATCCAGAAAGTAAGGGTTACTGAAAAGATTACATATCTGGAAGCAAAAAAAATTGTGACTGTGAATACTCCCAGACCTAACATAAGTTATACAGCCGCAGCATCGACACACACAAATACTAAAGGTGGCGAGGTAATAAAAATATTACTTCCTAAAATAGAGCACATGATTAAAAACACTATTGTATCATGTATGAGCAATCAGCAAAAAGAGACCAAAACGAAGAAAGGTTGGTCTAAGGGTAAACCCCGAAAATAACTACAAACTGTGATTTTATATTGATTTTACATTTTACACTATGATATCTACCACAACTCTCGGTCATTATCATTCGATGCCCTTGACTTGTCCTTCGTATCATCTGGACTGGCACCACACATAGTGTGGAACGTTGTTGGCGACCTGCACAACAGCGACCATTTCCCTACAGTTATAGAAACGGATGTACCCGTGAACAAAAAGTGTGGTATAAATAGGTGGTTATTACATAAGACCAATTGGGTAGAATTTCAACGAAAGCTGATGGTACCTGATGATATCAATGTAAATTCAATTATAAATTCAATATTAAAGGCAGCGGAAGCAAGTATTCCTAAATCCGGAACAAAAAATATTAAACTACCTACCCCTCCCTTGGTGGAATAAGGAGGTTAAAAATGCGATCACGGTTAAAAAGGTTGCTTTTAGAAAATATCAAAGGCAGCCAACAATAGAAAACCACATTGAATTTAAAAAAGCACGGGCAGTCAGTCGACGGGTTATACTAAGTAGCAAACGATCAAGCTGGCATGATTATACATCCAGTATTACATTTTATAGTGATGTAAATCAGGTATGGATGAAAATAAAAGCTATGAATGGAAAATACAAAGACCAGTCAATTCGCTGTATAGAGACATCCGGATATATTCTAACGGATAATCCAAATTAAATAGCAGACATCATGGCCGAACACTACTCGAAAATGAGTAGTTCGGAAAATTACGATGCAGAATTCCGTGCAATAAAAGAAGAAAAGGAACATGATATGTCCTTTGCTAATAGCAGGAATAACAGCCCTTTCACACTGCAAGAATTATTGACAGTGTTAAAAAATGTGAAGAGGTCAAGCCCAGGACCGGATGGGATATCTAACGAAATGTTGCTTAATATTAAGTCAGAAATGCACACGGCCTTATTAGAATTATACAATACATTTTGGACGGAACATACATACCCCCAGGAATGGAGGGAAGCGATTATCATCCCAGTATTAAAGCTAGGAAAGAATAAAACCAAACCGTCTAGTTACCGACCCATCAGCCTTACCAATTGCATGGGTAAAATTATGGAGAAGTTGGTAAATAATAGGCTCCATGGATTTTGCAGGCTTTAGAAAGATCAGATCTACCACAGACCACCTCGTGCTCTTGGAAAGCGCAGTACAACAAGCCTTCATGAGAAGGTAACATCTTCTGGCGGTAATGTTTGACATTAAGAGTGCGTATGATATGACATGGCGCTATAACATACTCAAATAACTCCATGAAGAAGGCCTTAGAGGAAATTTACCGTTATTTATTCAATCGTTCTTATCCAACAGAGTTGAGAATCATGGAAAATGGGGTTCCTCAGTGCTCAACTATAAGTTGTACTCTATTTTTAATGGCAATAAACGACTTAACACGAAATGTCAGCAACTCTATAACGAAGTGTATGTACGTGGATGATGTAGCAATTTTTTAATCAGGCAAAGAGATGGGGGACGTCAAACGTAAAATGCAATTTGCTATGGATCGCATTATTCAAAATGGTCATTGCGTGGGTTTTAGCTTCTCGATAGAAAAAACACAATATATACATTTCTGTAGACTGAGAACACCTCACTAAGATCCAATTTTGTACATAAAGGGTATTCCAATAAGATTTGCAGCAAAATTTCTGGATGTAACCTTTGACAGATGTCTCTCTTGGTCGGTACATATTCAGCACTTAAAAAATAGATGCCTAAATAGTCTTAAAGTTATAAAAGTATTAGCAAACGCGAAATGGGGATCCGAACCTAAAATATTATTAAGGATATACCAAACGTTAATTCTATCTCGGATTGATTATGGATGTATCGTGTACTCATCTGCGCGGAAGTCGACAATATCAACACTTGATAAGATACATAACTGCGCAATTAGATACTCTATTGGTGCTTTCCCAACTAGCCCCATTGAGAGTATCTACTGCGAGTCAGGCTTATCATCACTGGATGCGAGAAGAAAGTTGATATTAATGAAATACATTAATAAAATTAAATCGGCACCAAACCACTCAAATAATGTGATAATAGATTTAGACAATGATACATATCTATTACGACCAACCATCACCAGGCCAGCTGCAATAAGATATTCGGAACACGTAATGCACGAGAACATTATCATTCTCCGGCTATTTAGTAACGCTTTGTCAGAGCTGGAACCCTGGATACTGCCGGAAATGCAAATAAGGAAAGATCTGACATATTTGAGAAAAAAGGATACCCCGCACGAACTCTACCAAGAAAAATTCACAAACATGTGCAATGAATATAAAAATCACGTAATTATCTATAGCGATGGTTCAAAAAGCGACCGTGACGTGGGATGCTCGATTGTCTCCCAAAATATATCACGGAGGTGGTCTCTACATCAGGACTGTAGTATCGGATTTGCAGAAGGGTATGCTGTTTGGCAGGCTCCTCTATACTGTGCGTCCGTACCTGAAACAAAGCAATTCGTTATTGCAAGTGACAACGTAAATGTTTTTTCAGGCTTACCAGAGATCTATACTGAAAATGCTCTTACTAAAAAGATACAAGCGGCACTACGTCACGTTAAAGATACTGGCGTTCACATTGTTTTTATCTGGATTCCAGGACACGTTGGTATAACTGGCAATGACCTTGCAAATAATGCAGCACGGGAAGCCGCAGCACAACCTGTAGAATTGAACAAGGTTGATTTTAACGATGTTACAACATACCTAAAACAAAAAACAATTGATGCATGGCAACAAAAATGGGAAGCTACCAACACCAACTTAACGAACATTAAGAAGCATGTGAAAGGAATGTTTTACATTACAAACATATCTATACAAGACATGGTAAAAATACATCGTATCAGAATTGGCCACACCAGAATTACACACGAGCATTTGATATAAAGTATCCCTGCACCTAGGTGTGAGCTATGCCATGAAATACTTACCGCAAAACACATAATCTGTGATTGTTTGGCCTACAATAATAACAGGATGTTACATCACATACATCATGGCTTACAAGAAAACCTGCAAAGTGAAGACAGGATCAGAAACACCTTACAATTTTTGAAATCAATAAACATGTACCAGAATATATAGATACTCACACAGATCAATGATATGTTGATGAATTTTAAGACGAAATGACCTCAGTAGTTGAATGTCTTAAAATAGAAAAAAAAATAATAATAATAACAATAATGTTTATATATGTCTATAATGGAACTTAACCTAACAACAGAAATAATTATACATTTAGTTCTTATTTATAACCCATATAACCTAAGATGAATGTATTTACAAAATCTTCCTAATATGCTTTCCAACCGTCTAACATGTATTTGTTGACAGGGCATCCATACTATGCAACAATATTCTTCTTACTTCTAACTAAGGTATAAAATAAAAGTCTAATTCAGTATATGTCACTAAATTCACGTGTATGTCGCATTATAAAACCTAACGTGTTAAAAGCGTTGTTAACAACATACTCAATATGTGGAACGAACGTTAGCTCGGAATCAAAAACTTTACCAAGATCTTTAAATTTAAAACAGCGATCCAGAGGTATCCCTTTCATATTGTAGTAAAACTATACCTCAGTACACTTCCTTGTAAAAGTTATCACCTTACATTTATGTTAATGTCTAATTTATTATTCGCATACCAAGAAATTAATTTATCAATACATTCCTGTAACATATAACAGTTATGTACAGAACTTATCTCTTTAACTATTTTCAGATCATCCGCATAAAAATAACAAATTTCGTCTAAAGAGTGTACCACATCATTAAAAAATATCTTAAAAAGCAGGGGACCAAGATTATAACCTTGGGCAACCCCACTATTAACGCTGAATGCATTAGATTTAAAACCTAGATATTCAACAAATTGCTTTCTGTCCATAATCATCGATTGTAATAATAACAATACGTTATTGCAAACGTCGTACCAATCTAATTTATGTAAAAGTATACAATGATTTATCCGGTCAAATGCTTTTGTTAGATCGGTGTAAATAGTATCTCTTGTCAAGAGACGAAGACACAAATTCAGTAAATTTATATAGGTTTGTGGTAGTTGATTTACCTTTAATAAAATCGTGTTGCTCAAGTGCCATACTACTTGAAACATGTGAGTAAACCACATTAGCAATTATTGACTCAAAAATTTTTGCAAAATTTGATAATAGTGCAATGGGCCTATAATTTGCTATATTTGAACTATCACGAGATTTAAATATTGGACTTATTTTTGACAGTTTCCAGATACCTGGATGATTACAAGTATTTACAATTAAATTATAAATATAACATAGTGGTTCTAATAAATACTGGTTGCTTTCTTTTACAAAAAACGCAGAAACATGATCCGGACCGGATACAAAATTACTTTTAAGTTTTTTTACGGCATTCACAATATTCTCATGATTAATGGAAAAAGAATGTAACACTTCTGTAATGTGGGACACGTTCATAGTGGATTGTGACGCACAACATTTACTATTACCGAATTTACACTCAGACCTCTTGTGACACTCAAAATCACACATATGTTCATTATTTATCACAATACACACTTGCAAAATAATGTGCAAAGCAGTTGATAATCTCCTCTTGATTACTTAACATAGTGCCATTATAACTCATTATAGATGGTATAGAGTGGGCTTTCTTTTTTAAGTTAATAAATGACCAAAACTTCTTCGAATCATGCTTGATAGTGTTCTCAAAATTTTTGATAAATTGCAAATACTCTAGACGACTTTCACTTCTTATGTATTTCCTAAGGTACTTTACTTGGTCTGAGTACATAGACATTTTTGTTTTTCTGAAATAATTCGAGTATTTTTGTTTCATCTTGATTTTGTTGATAATGGATTTTGGAAACCATGGTGGGTATCTTATATGTTTATTCGTTAATGTATTTTATAAAAGTTAAATTTAAAACACTCATTTTTCTTAAAAGGTGTGTTTTCAGAAAATCTTAATGTTATTGTTGTCCGTAATGATGAATGATGTAGATCCTCAGGGACTAATGGCAGATCATGACGCTCAACTTGCACGTCAACATCATCCGTAAATACAACGTCTAGTACTCTTGAATTAATATTCAACACCTTGTTATTTTGTAACATGTTATTTAATGATAGAAAATTATTAAATTCAATGTAATATCTGTAACAAATAATTTTTTGTGATTTTACCAAGACTCGAAATGTCCCATTTCATTTATATTTTATATTTTTATGCATTCCGTTACTTGGCTTTTTTAAAAAATGGAAAGTAAAATTAAAAAAAAAACTAGCCGATCCTGTTAATGAATTAAAGTACTATCCTTGAATATTAAATTTCCAGAACATTCATTCGCTAAATAATTAACATTTTATTTTTAAAGATGCAAATCTACTCATTAATGTCAATAAGTTCAACAGACCTTTGTATATTCGAGATCAGTTTGCAAGTAATAGCAACTTAATAGAGTGAAGTTGTAAATAAACATAAAGTACATTTGTTTAAATAAATTGCACCGGCATATCATGGAGAACATGTTATTGTTAACCTATTAAGACCAGGAAGAACCTTATGAACTACATTAAGTATCATAATTGTTTAAAAAAATATACAACTTTTGTGAACACATTTTTATTTATAGTCATAAAAACAGTTGTGTTTTTAAAAGTAAATTAAACAGTAACAAAAATTATCTGCATTAATATTACACCTCACGTATTTAAACTTTAATTTTTGTACGTTGCTTGTGTTCATCGTTAATTTTTACTTCGAACTACCTTTGCATAATTACTACATGAACAGAATATTTACATGTACTTAATTTGTAAATAAAAGCCATATGCAGAGATTATCTAACGGTTTTGAAATAATATAATAATAAATAATTTATTAAGCATACCCTATAGTGCAGTATGAACAAACAGATCCTTATGCTAACGTGACTGTTAACAATAAAGTGGCAAATGTACTAAGCTTTCGTTTTATACGTCCATGCTCAAATTCGATACATGCTTGTTATATTTTTGGTTGTCTTCCATTCCATTCATGTCAAAGATCCACCCTGATTTGCTTTGTGATACTTCTTAGCCGGTGTATTCATTGATGTAATCTCGTTCATTCTCTGCAAATAACATTCAAACTACCAGTTGATTTAAATATGTAGATATTTTTACGAGGTGTATACATATTTGGCTTTTTATGGAATGCAGTTTGTTTTAATATTAATATTTACACATTTACGCAGCAACTGCAGCTGTCGTCGTCAATAAATGGTCAAACCTAAACCCATCGAACATATCAAACCACCAACAGTTTACAATCTAATGACCTAGCAGATGACTAATTTAAGTCGGATTTTACTTATGCAACAATTTTTTTTATATAGCTGGCAAGATTAAACATAAATGGGTATGAACTGGACTAGAATCGTGCAAAATTTGTAAAAAGTTGCCTGGTGTATTAGCTTCAAAACGGTATATCACAATGTAAGGTGGTTATAAGTGAAGGAACAAACCTCTGGCAAATGGTGAAATCACCGCATTTTAGTTATACCGATGAATGACGCTGTCATAAGGCAAAGTAAACAATACTTTGGAGTTAATTCACAATAAAGAAGTTTACTTAATCTAAAAAACGTGTTTAAACTATAACAAAAGATTGTAGCAAATCAAAAAAGAAAAACAAAAAAAGCAAGAAAAATCGTGTTTAACTGTAAAATCTAAAGTAAATTCTCATAATGTCCACCGATCTTTTCCACGTATAGCCGACATTTCTTAGGAACTAAATCAACAGCACGGCCAAGCTTTGACAGAATGGTTGCAACAAACATGTTTTCGGATCACTAGTTCTTTCCGTGTTCTTATTTTTCCCTGATAGATCCTAATTGCCCCTAATATAAAAGTAGAGTGGCGTTAAGTTTGAACTTCTTGGCAGCCACCTCATTGGACCAAACCGCCCGATCCATTTATTTATTCATTTACAAAATTATTATGTAGTTATGCGCAGGGCAACCGTCCACCCGGAACCTACGCAATGGCATGTCATACAAAAATCCATAACCTTTTCGTCAAGTCCATGGGTTACAATGATTGGACCGAAAAGTTGATTTTGCGTCATACAAGCCAGATATTTACCTGAAACTCGTCTTGCAGAAGTGTATTATTTAAATAATACAAATGGGTCAAGTGATTTCTTCGTAATTCTTTGCATCCTTCATTGTAACTAACAGCGTTGATGTAAAATAATTCCAATTTGTGGATATTATTTCTTCTACAAGCACTCTTGATACCCAAAATACATGCTACCTATGCAAAAAACACTGCTTTTAGTTTACCTCATGTGCATGACAAGCAGATTCACTTGCCTTGATCAATAAATATTTAACCTCTGGAGCTTCTCCATAAACTGCTTTATTTCATTTGTAGAAAACGTTTTAGATTTTGTGGGTTTATACCCTTCAGACTTCTTTTTTAATAAGGTATGCAGTTTGGGATATTTGGATATGTCCACTTTATGTTTAATAGATAATGTAGATTTAAAAATTGAGTAATGGGTCCATAAATTTGCGGATTTAAATTATTAGACAATAAACTATTAGAACGTTTTCTGAAAAGCTGTTAACATTATTAATTTTGCTCCAATTCATGAGTTAAAAGTAAAATTTTTCGCATGTGATTGCCGATTTCCCCGGAAATAAATTATTTGCAGCTATCTCC
>JARFJB010002472.1:7042500-7060000 GCA_036346205.1 Vesta saturnalis | reverse complement strand
TTGTGCATTATAAATAAAATAGTTTTCTAAATTATCTAACATCATATTATTGATATCGATACTAACACTTTCCGCATTTACATTAAGTATTTGAACATATGTAGCACTAGAAGAAATAAATACTCCCGGTTCCAGTTCTTTTTTTTTTTAATTCCATTATCCGATTTATCGTTCCAAAACAATGAATTAATTCTTTTCAAAACTTCGCATCTTGGAGATATAATTTTTGACTTAGAAAATTCTTCATAAATTGGAATTTCCATTGAATTTTCACCCATTTGTAACTTCCATTCTCTATAATCATTAGTACATGCAGATTTCTTTAAGAAATCTCTACCAATAATTCCATCACTTGCTAGAGGAAATGTAGAGGTCACTATGTGAAATTTGTAATAAATTTCGAGTTCATTTTCAAACATTACATTTGTATATGTTATTCCAATGGATTGTATTGATTGTTCACTTTATTTACTTTACTTACGTTCCCAAAATTTACAGTTTGTTCTGGATTCACATATGTTCGTTTAATCAATGAAATGTCTGCTCCTGAATCCACTATGAATGTTAACTCCTTATCACTAGTCATCTGCGTTTTTGCAATTATAAAATTACTTAATCCTAAGTCCAAGTTGAAACATCTTACTTCTCGCCTCCCAGCGGACAAGTTTAACAGGGGTTCTGGCAGTTTTCCGCTGGCTGTGGATCTTGAGTATGTTGATCCTGCATGTTGTAAACATTATACCGCCCAGAATTTTGATTTGTTCGTCACTGATTATAATATCCTTGATTCCACCTTTCACGTTGTTGCCGATAATGATTTGATCTAAAAGAGTTGTTATTATTATATTTATTGTTGTGATAACTATTATCGTTGTAATGTTGCTTGGTGTTTCTGAAGCCACTAAAATTTTCACCATTGTAACCATTGGAGTAGTTCCGACCTCGAAAACCGTCTTGATTAGAATAATTTCTTCTTTTCGACATGCTGAAAACATTATTTGTCGATTTTCAGTAGAAAACATGAATTTGTTTAACAAGTTGCTCTATTGACGTAAATTCGATTAACCCAAAAAAAAAATTCTTGCTCTTTCGTGTGATACATTTTCTTTGGCTGTTTTAACAGTAGTGCTTAGGGTAAGTTTTTCGGCTAAATTATCAGATGCTTCTTCATATATATAACACCTCTTCAGTTTCACTGTAAGATATTTTATTTCCATTGCATATTTGACACTATCCTTATAATCCTGTTTACATTTTTGAAGAGAATTTGTTATCGATTCAATCGTATCTCTTCGTATCCCTTTCTTCAATTTTCCTATAATTGTGTTAATGTTATCTGCAGTACCTATTAAATTACTAGCGCGACCTGAAAGTCTAGTTTTTATTAAGGCATTAACTATATCTTCATGACCTTCAGTATTTAATTTTAAAAATTCAAGACCATTCAGAAATGAATCTAATTCTGAGTTGTCACCGTTAAAATTGTTTGGTAAAATATTATTAGCAACATCAAAAAATTCTTTTCTTTGCAGAGGCATTGTTGCTCGTATTTTCGTTGCGACACTAGCTTGCAGTGCCTTGTCTAGTTCTTCAGCTTACTCTGCTGTGATATCATCCACTATTGTTTCTTCTTTAATAATATGTATTTCAATGTGTTCAGGTACATTATCCGTACATTTAATAATTGAAAACGTATGAACGATTTTTTATGAATTTCTTGAAAGATAGTTTTAACAGCTTTATCAGCATTTTTATCTTTATACTAATTAAGAGTTAAACTTTGGAATTTATTGAACAGATCTACTAATTTACTTTTAATTTCCTCCCTTTTTCTTTTACTTTTTATTAATCTATCATTTGGAATTAAATTTTCTATGATTAAATTTATCTCATCTGTAATCTTATTTAAGTTATTAATAACCAAAGACAGGTATTAATAGAAAAAAAATAAAAATAACACAGTTGTCCAAATTGTAAATAATCGCATAGGCAAACAATACAAGAAAAAAAGCCAATGACTCACCTTAAATCTTTACAATACCCTAATTTGATTGAGTAACACTACACTTAACATTTTTAAACTGTTTTACACAATATCCACTATTACATTTGGTAACGCTGACTCCATGTAAATTTGATTCGCACTCGATAATTTACTATAATAATATTTACTTTTTTAATTGTTGACTTTGTATTTTAATTTAAATCTTGTTCATCATATTTAACATTTCACTGCTTTTTGCTACTTCCTTATGTATCCTCTTGGTGATATATCTATTATACCGTTTTATTATATATGACACTATAATTACTATTATTAACATTATCACTACAATTATATCCAATTCTTTCCACGTGAACACTTTCCCATCTTGATTTTGATTTACACTATTAGTTAACCCACTGCTGTTTCCGACTCGTATGATAAAGACTTCGTGTTTCTCTTCCTTAGAATTATTTGTTCCCATTATTACGCTTTTACTGCTTTGTTATTTTATTATAAAATAAAATGTTAACGAAATTTTATTGCTTCCCATTATATGATTTAGCTTAACTTTCAAGCGTTCTTTCCAATTAATATTACACATTTGGCATATTGTCATCTTCACAAGTAGCGTCTCGGTATCGGATTAGTCGTACTGGCAAGGATCGCCATGTTGTGCAACCTTGGTCCTGTAGGGTTGCACTTGGAAGTTGGTGTATAATGAATTAAATAATTCATACAGAACTAACGTTTACTAGTTAACATTTACATTATATTTAGCTTGATGTGCTACTAATGATTAATAATGACTAACTTACCTACTTAAGTAACTAACACTCCTTTATATCTTTTTAAATGTATGTTCCCTACTTATTTCGTTGCTACAGCTTGCTTGCATTTACCTTTGTTCATAACGTAACTAGGTGACACCATTTAACGTTTACTACATACTGCTTAATAATTGAAATGCAATAAATACTATTACGATATCTAATTCTAACTAAGGGCACATCATATTAACCTTTGTCTGACATGAAGTTGTAAACGTTTGTTGTAAAATAGATTATTGTTTTTGTTTTTACAATGTTGCATATTTTCGTAATAAACTTATTATAAAAGAGGTTGCATAATTATCCTAAAAAAATTGTTATTGAAATCATTTCATTTCTTATAATTTCTATTTTGTAGGTTGGAAGGTTCCACACCAAATAGTTTTACTTGGAGGGTGACTAAAATAATTATAATTAAAATTATTTCCTTTTAAGGTTTTTAGTTAGCATCTCTCTATGAACTTATTATAAAGGAGGTTGCATAGTTATCCTTAAAACAAAACAAAAAATTATTTCATTCCTTTTAATTTTCCTTTTGTTGGGTGGAAGGTCGTATGGTGTTCCACTCCACTAGTAAAATGTGATAAAACTGTGTATATCTTTGTTAGGAACTAGTGTTACCAAAGCTAACTGAGTAGTAATATATTTTATTTGGTTAACGTATTTAGATATTGGCCATTCTGTATAAACTGACAAGACGACAATTCGTTTTTGACCACCAGGTTAATAATAATATATGCATAATACAAAAAATAATAATTATAACACTATACATTACATAACTGCACCTCCTACCTGCATAATTATATACCAAACAAAATTTAAACTGATACAATTATTAATGTAAACATATAGTAAAGAACTGCAATTATGTTGTCATTTGAAATCTTCTAAATATAATCTTAAGTAATCTTCAGATGCTAAAAGGTTAAAGACCTATACTATGTCGTATAGCTATTTACTACATTGTAACTTTTCGAGATAATGTGTCTATTTCAAATCTAACACTAAAGTGATTTGTAAACAGCGTTACACTATATTTATTTAACTACTTTTAAAATCTCCTATCAAAACAAAATCAGGATGAATATATCAAAGGCAGAAGGCAGGTTTATAAAATGCACATTTTTTATACAAAACCACACAAACATTGTAGTATCCTATAAATAACGCATGACTAAATTAAGCCTGTAAGTTTAATAATAGAGTCATAATTTATATTGATTAACAGCACAGTAATGTTAAATATCTGGGAGACAAACAGGTAGAAAGAGAAGTATTTTGTACTTTTCTTATTTAATGCAAAACGGTACTATATCAAAAATAAAATTTGGTTTTGCATATTTTATTTCAATATTAGAGGAAAAGTGATAATTTCTGCATGTATCGTACTCAACGTGTCATAAGATTAAAACCAGGAGCCAATAAAGGCTCAGTTCAGCAGCAAAACAAAACAATTGGGCTCGTCCGCAAGATTCACCCTCCCTCCGCGGGATGACAGACATGGCGGTTAATCATTTTTACCTTCCAACCTACATATACATATGTAGGTATAGAAGGTTATGTAATCGACTTTTTTCACTATCGCTAAATCGACTTATTAGCTCATTTTACAACTTTTGGCCAAGTTTCGCCAAGATCGGCTATGATGTCTGGATGTGTGCCTGTGTGGATGTATGTTAGTATCCATCTTAACTACAGAACGTAAAGTCCTACGTACTTAAAATTTTGTATTTAAGCTTGTCTTCATTTCATGAGGGGTGGCTATTAGGGGCAGTTTTTGGTTTTTATCAAATTTTTCTAAATCAACTACATATTTCAAAGATATAAAAATAGCTAGATATACACCTTAAACATATGGATTAGTTATGTTAAACTGTATTATTGATGTTTTATAGAAGCGGTCGGCTTTAGAATTTTTTTTAAGTTAACATGCATTTATGTCTATAATCTCTATCTGACATGGAGTTTTACACGTCATTTTGACGTAAATTATTGTTTTTGTGTCTAGAATGTTGCCTGTTTTCGTTAAAAACGAGGTTGTATAGGGGAGGTAGGGGTGCATTCAGCAACATTTCGTTTAAGGCTACATGATCCTTTATAAAAAGCAATCACAAAAAAGAAAAACAGGCCATATTATAGACCAACATTCTGCAAACACTAGTAAGAATAACATGAACTCAAATTATAAACCCTTAACAAAAAAGATTCAAGTTCTTACATTAATGTCAAATGACCGAATCCTCACCCGCCAAGGGAGCATTTGGCCAGGATCAGGGGAGAATTCGTTCGTTGATAATATTAGCCAATAATAATGAGTTGCATGAAAATAAAAGTGAAAAATATCTCAAATTATATAATACACGGGGAAATTTACCTTTTGTCATGAAAAGTAACTAACTAAAACGAAAACAACTATGCTAGGTTGGAGAAAGAAGGCTTACAATCTACTTAACATTTAAAACTGGAAAAATTGTAGCAAAAATTGAACCAATGAAGAAGCTCTTGTTGTGCATTTCTTGAAATTTCTTTAAGTTTCGGTACAAAGCCTTCCGTAGTAGTCTGTGACACGTCGTCGATTTGAGGAAAATAAAATGTTGTAGAGGACCCTTTTCTTCTTAAATATTTAATGACGACGTGTTCTTCTTTAAAGCTCAGTATTTGTCCTGCATAATATACAGTCGATGTTTTAGCTTGGAATTTTACTAGGACAAGATCCTCACAATCGTCAAGGTCATACAAATTTTCAAAATCTTCACTAACATCAGATGAGGAGTCATGCAGTGATATATTTTCGTTTTGATCGCTGCCACTTGATGTGAGTATCTCCTTAATAAGCTTAAGTTTTTTGCGTGGTAGTTTATTTGATTGCTTGCTTGATAAGTCATTAGTTTTAAAGAAATCCTTTTTTGGACATTTCCTTTTTTTGTCTTCCTTTTACCTTTCCAATTCCTCTAATCTTTGTTTTTCCGGAGTATCACTATATACCCGAAAAATACCAGGGGTTCTTTTAATATTAACCTACTTTCGTTGCTCGGCTTTGGGATAAGGCCTGACAGATTCGGGAGACATAACTGTTACGTTAATAATATTTATTCCGCTGTCCGATGTAGTAGGATTGTTTCTTGTTGGTGACAAGCTAAAACCATCATTAGTTTGGCCACTGCAGAAAAATGATGGATCAGCTGCATCCTTTGCTTTGCTGCATGAAGGTGTGTTATGCAATATAATATTGGTAACCGTCGTTGCTTCACAAGAAGGCTCTATTGCAATTGTATTTTCGTCGTTCTTCCCTCGTCTATCTGTGACATAATTTGCGTTAAAATCGTCTTCGCTAAAAGCCAGCCGATTAAAAGGAAAAATTCCAGGTTTTTTGAAACCATTAGTAATATTGTTGACAGTAAAAGCTCTTGAATAAGGCGTATTTGTAAGTTCTGCAATGTTGTTAACTTGTATGGTTTTGCCCGGATGCGTCGTCATCCAATCATTAAAGGCTCCACTGCAATATTGCCTGAACGGTCCGAATACACTTATATCCAGGGGTTCCGTTTTCCTTGCAGTACCATACACACGATAGGCTGACGTACGATTCGTGATTATCTACCAAAAGAAGAATTGGATTATCTGCATTGCAATACGTATGGTTTACAATATGTTGTAAAACAAAAGGAGACAGTTCGCTTGTCATCCAGCCTGTTTTATTTCCTCATGCAATACTGGAAACAGGTCCGCCTTGCAAAAACTCCTCAAGATCCTCAATCTGGCGAACTCGTACACTGGGGGGATACTTTGATCGGCAGCATTAACTATTCCAACAAATGTTACCGATTCCCCTCTCTCAGCAGATGACACTTGGCCTACTTGTTTTTTACCGGTTGTAGACACTACTTTAACTGACCTCATTACCGTAGTCACTCCAGTTTCGTCTAAATTGTAAATTCTTTCTGGGGAAAAATTGTGAGCATCTAATACTTTTTCTAAATTTGCATAAAACTGTTCAACTTTGAATTTATTAAATGCGGTACTCCTACTCAAACTAGTGTTCTCCGGTTTCCTGAAGGACAGACTTTTATGGCAGGACTTTTGGCGATCAGGTAAAAAAATTGGAAAATTGTAAAAATCAACTTAGCTCTACAAAGAAACGAAAATTCCAATTTACAAAAAGTATTCATGAACTCGTATTACATCCACGAGCTCTTGTAACTGCTTGCATTCGTTGTGGTAAGCTTATTATTAAGTTCTGGATGTTCACTTGGGGAATATTGCACCAATTCTTGCAGGCTCATTGGGGCAGGTATATGACATCGGACCAATCTTTTCAGAACATCCCAAAGATGATCGATTGAATTTAAGTCTGGGCTGCGCAGTGGCCACTCCAAGACTTCAATGTTGACTTCGTTTAAGTAATCTAAAACAGGTCTTGCGACGTGCGGCCTCGCATTATCTTGCATGAAAATGAAGGGATATCGTATAAATGGCGCAAACGCATCACATGATCTTGATTAATGTTTTCCAGATAGAATTCTGCACTCATGAACCGCGGACGAATGGGGACTAATTATGTACGTGCCTCTAAGCACATTGCTCCCCAGAAGATTTTTGATCCACCACCAAATGGTTCTCTTTGAGAGATAGTGCATTCGTAAAATCTTTCTCCAGGCCTCCGCCATACTATAGCACGTCCATCTGGACTTTTTAGGCTCACTCTAGTTTCATCTGTGAATAAAACTCGCTTCTAGTTTTCGATAGTTCACCGTTCATGATCTCTAGCGAATCTTAATCTGCGTGATCTGTAATTTGGGGTAGTAGCAGGCCTTTTACTAGACAATCTGGATTCTTCTAGTCTTCTTCTGACGGTTAAAGCAGAAATTCTAACATTTCTGACAGTTTCGAATAAATTACTTAGCTCTCTGTTAGTACGGTTTCTGTTTCGTAACACCTGACGTCGGAGAAAGCGCTTGACTTGTGGGTCTTTTTCTGCCGTGGCCACGTTTTGTATGGTACGATCCGGTTTCCCTAAATCTTCTAACCATTCGACTGACTGTAGAATGATTAACACCTAATAAATTAGCCACGTAACGCATAACTACTTCTTCCCTCTTCTAGCAAAGTTGAACCTCTTACGCATTCATCATAGCTTAAATGACGTGCTCGATTCATTGTTTTAGTTAAATGGTTAAATATTGACCTAGTGAATGAATCTACAAAAGAAAAAATAACCAAGGCACAAGTAGCAACTTTAAAATACACACCAAACTGAAAGAATTACGTGAGCAAGATAATTAATCTTTTTTACTGAAGATAAATGACGTGTAATCACAAAAAACAGTACAAAAATGATATCAACATCTGTTTGACACAAGCCACATATTATTTGTTACAGTACACCCTAACATTTTCTTCAATAATCAATACAACTCGAAAAATATGAGTGGTGCCTTAATTTTGAACAGGAGTTTATATGTCTATTAACCTTTGTCTGACATGAAGTTGTAAACGTCTGTTTTTGTTTTTGCAGTGTTGCCTATTTTCATAATGAACTTATTATAAAGGAGGTTGTATAATTATCCCAAAAAATTGTTATTGAAATTATTTCATTTCTTTTAATTTCCATGTTGTAGGTTGGAAGGTTCCATACCATACATTTTTACTTTGGTGGTGACTAAAACAATTTCTTCCTACATTTTAAATGTCTGTGTAAATCTGTCTTCTTATTTTTATAATTTCATGGTGTTGTAACGATTGTTTTTCTACGTTTTATTACTGATTTTATTTGGCCACCTATTTTGATCAATTCAGAGTGGAGGTAGTTTGTTTATATGTTTATCTGAACTTTCACTGACTGACCAATAACAGCAAAAGATTTAAGACGTACATTGGCTGCATCATACTTTGAGAAATATTAACAGAACTGTAAACTACTTACAAAAATATCAATTGATAAAACAAAAATACAACTTAACTAAACTCTATAAAGCGATAAAACCTAAGCTCCACTCTATTGAAAAGAATTTGGAGCGCTGGACGGCTTCGAACATAAGGTGGGTACTAGGGCCGGTTACTAAGGAAAACTCTGTTAGTAACACAAAAACGGCAATAATGACCTAGAAAAAAAGTTTTGATCAAAATACGCGAACTTCTAAACTGGATCTGATCTAGATCTGGATTTTATGACAAGAATAATGGCAGAATCCGGATCTGGGTCGGGTTTTTTAACACGACAAGATTCTGCACGTTTAAGATGCTTGCAGCAACATACGTGTTTGCAAATGGCGATTCTAGTAGACGTGTACCTTCCAACGCTGGGCAATACGTTACGTTACGCTTCCGTTCGTGTGGAAAAAGGCGACGCTGGGCAATACCCTACGATACGCTTTGTCCGGTGTATTTGTGCTTGTGATGTTTAATTTACGTACAGGTGCGGTCGTATCACAATACAATTGTAGGTCGGAGCAGGCAAGAAAACCTTTAAAGCGTAAATATTCTCAAGAGGCGCGACTCGTGATTATGTATAACCGCTACGCGGGCAGGTATAGCATTGTTATGTGACGTCAGCGCCGACTTATGGTTTCTCGCGGATAGTGGCAAATGGTGGGGTGTCGAAAAATCTGTTAACGTTTTTTATTTGAGGCAGAGGAGGTAAAATTAATTATTAATAATTAATTAATAAATATTAATATTAATAAATAATTACTTAATTATCTGGTTACCTGAGTAAAGATTATTTGCAGAGCAGCAATATTCTATGTTGACGGATGAGTCTTTATAAATCTGTTAGTTCAATATTAGACTGTAACGCGCGAGATCGAGCGTAAGTTTAAATTATTTTGAAACCTCTCAGCGGCCGTAGGTTTTACTCGCGAAGTGGCAGCCGCTAGTAGTGCGGGACCCACAGACTTGTCATTTACGTCACTGACTCAGTGGAAACCATCTTACATTCTTATCACTGTCTCATATAGGTAAAGAAACTCTATTATGTTAAAGATTCTTCTGACTTGACAAAACGTTTGTAATTTTTACAATGCAAGTGATCAGTTTTAATATTTTTCACTGTTTACTAGTTTTCTGTTGAAGGAACCCATGAATATATTAATCAAAATTATCTGAAAGAAGAGTTCCTTTTCAGTACTGCCTTACTACTACTTATCTTCAATAGAATAATACATTTCATGGACAACTTTATGTTGGAACAGATAACTTAGCTTAACTTCCCTTGCGGGGTAGGCAAAACAATCCCTGACTCTTATTTATATTTAATTCACAATCTTTTTCCATTCTCTCCTATCTCCGCATACCTCTATAACTTCTGCAAGGTTCATACAATGTCTTCGGCATGCCCTTTTATTTTTAAAACTTCTTACCTTTCTCTCCTTTATCAAACATTCTACTACATTCAGCCAAGTTTTGCGCGGTCTACCAGACCCGGCCTACCCCTAACCTGACCCACATATATTTACTTCGTTAATCTTGCGTTGTTCATTCTCTCAATGTAACCAAACCAACGTAATGTATTACTTTTATATCTATCCATCATTATCTCTTCCTCGCCACACTCAATCATTATGCATTCATTCTTTATCTTGTCCCTTCTCGTTTTACCACATGCGCTTCTCAGGAATCTCGTACACACGGCATTTATTTTTCTTTCGGGCTTTTTTTGACCCATGTGTCACTTCCATACAGTACTGATGGGACAAACACGCCATTATAGGTTACTCGTTTCGCAGCTAGACTCATGCTTTCGTTTCTCATTATCATCCATATACTTCCAATCACTTTCCTTCCACCACTGACCCATCGTCCAATCTCGCCTCGCCCTCCATTGTACCATCTGCAGTAAACATTCTACCCAGATATACCAGCTCGTCCACTTGCTCCTCAACTTCATCTTGTAGAGTAAATACTCTACTCCCCTTTCCACCTTCCCTCTATTTAGAGGTGGTCTTTTAACTTACGTTAACGTTCCTTACTTCATATCAGTAAAGCATGCGGTAGTGTATGTTAAAAATGACACGTATGTGGGCTGTTGTTTCGTCATTATGTCTCGTGCAACATAATTCAGTTGGAGTTTACAGTTATCCTCATTTTAGAGATGTTTTGAATTATAGTTCAATTCCCCATTAAACTAGATGATGTAACAAATTCGAAAAATTAAACAACCCCTCCATTAATTTGATTTGCATTCAGGGAAAGGTATAATACCGTTTGTATTAAGTGAAAATCAAAATAGTGACAGAGAACTTATAAATCTTTCTGCTAATTATCATGCCGCGGGTTCTACATCTGATGCTATTAAGCAAAAAAATACTGTTTATCACTTCACGTGGATTAAAAATATGCCTCTTTTTTCTAAATAACTGTCGTATAAGGAGCACAAGAAATTTATTTGTTATCGATATTTGAAACATCTTCAGATCGCCTTCTACAGAAACACGTCGCCTACTGTTATAAACTTAAATGATGCTCTGCCAGGCGTTCCAGGAAAAGGTACCGTTTGCAATTTGTACGGAGTTAAAAAGTATTTTATAAAAGTGTGCAAATTTAACATGCCTTAAAAATAGCACTCTATTTCATTCCAAACATATACCCTTCAGAATTGCTTATTACTTGAAATGTACCTGCAGTGATTCTTTATCTCGATTGGGCCACCGAAATAATCAATAAAATAATTTATATGGATACTTTAAGTCCCAGTCAGGTTGAACACTGAAAGCGCCACGATTTGTCACATTTGCGGAAAACCTTTTACTGATTATGATATAAAAGTTAGACCATAACCATTTTACTGGAGCATTTTGGGGAGTATCAAATAAGAAATGTAACCTAAACTATAAAGATTCTCTGATTCTAGCTGTAGTATTTCAAAATTCGTCAGGTTATGATTCACATTTCATAGTTAGGGAATTGGCCTCTGTTGCCGATTTGATTTCAGTGCTACCTATAAACGAAGAAAGATTTCTTTCACGAAAGTAATAGAAGGCACTAAAATTAAGTTTACATTTTTTGACTCTTTCAGATTTCTGAGTAGTAGTATTGAAAAGTTGTCAAACTATTCGGAAAATAGTAAAAAAATGAATTCCAGAGCTAATTGTAACAATGATGACGAATTTTCTCTACTAGTTCGTAAATGTGTGTTACCCTACGAGCACACTGATACTTAGAGTAAATTGAGTGAGATCAGGCTCCCCCCAAGGAAGCATTTCATAGTTATCTTAATAATGAAGGAATCACTGATGTGAGTTTTGCGCATGCAGTTATGGTTTGGAGCAAATTTAATATTAAATAGTTGAGTGAATACTCAGATTTGTGTCTAAAAACGGACCTTCTACGTTTAGCTGACATTTTCAAAAATTTTCGACAAACTCGTTTAAGTACTTACAAAGTTGATCTCCTTCGCTATTTTACGGTCTCCGGTTTAGCATTCGATGTTATGCTTAAAATTACACTAGTGGAGTTAGAACTATTTAGAGACATTGATATGCTAATGTTTATTGAAAAAGGAATTAGAGGTGGTGTAGCTCAATGTTTTAATCTGTATGCTAAAGCTAACAATAAGTATATGGGAGACACATGATCCCACTTCTGAAGGGTTGTGTTTAATGTACTACGATGTAAAAGATTATATGGCGCCGCCATGTCTGAATATTTATCACTTGGCGACTTTTCTTTTGTGCCTGAAGTTAATTTGGAAACTTTTGATTTAATGAACCATCCTGGCGATTCAGGAATTGGTTATATAATCGGCTGGGATTTAGATTATCCCATAGAACTACAAGAGAGTCATAGTGATCTACCAATGGGACCTGAACATATGGATTCACTTCCTGATTCAAATTCCAAAATTAGAAAATTATTGCTTACGCTGTATTCAAAGCGTAATTACATAATTCATTACAGAAATTTGAAAGTATATTTAAAATATGGATTGAAGTTGGTAAAAGTACAACATATATTACGTTTTAAGTAGTCCCCGTAGTTAAAAAAACATCGATTTAAATACCACCATGCGTCGGCAATCTTAAAATAAATTTGACAATTAATGATTAAGTGTTTTTGGGAAACTGGTGGAAAATGTACGTAAATATAAGGACATACGTTTATTAACGAAATGAGATGGTCGTTATGGTTCTTGTGCTTACATATCAAAATCAAATTTTCATAGTTGTATAATATTTAACAATGGTACGCTTATCGTTCAAATGAATAAGCTAGAAGTATATTTAAATAAACCTATATATGCAGGCTTTAACGTTTTAGATGTTTTAATTACTTTTTGAGACAATTTTCATTACGGTTCACGCTATCTAGGTTTGCTAGTAATGCTATGCTCTTGTACACATATACAGACGGTCTCATATACACAGTTTAAGTTCTTGATATTTATTAAATTATCAAAGAAGACATTGTCAAATATGATACATTTAATTATAGTCCTGACAATATCTCCGGAATTCCATTGGAAAATAAGAAAGTTCCCGGCTTAATGAAAGATGAAAATCGAGGCGAAATTATGTTAGAATTTGTAGAACTTCGTGCAAAATGTATGCTTACATTGTTGATGAAAAGTTGTAAAAAAAATCCAAGGGTTAAACCCAAGCAAGTGTCAAACAAATCACGATAATTGATTATAAACGTGTTTGTATTGACGGCAACGTAATAAAGCGCTATCGACATTTGATAAGACCAAAGAAACATGTGTTTACAATCAAACAGAATAAAGTAATACTTAACCCTTACGATGATAAACGATAAGTAAATTTTAATTTTACTGATACTAGACCTTAGGGATATAACTTGCATTTTATATCCCTCTTCTGTTTCAGAAAACAATTTTATCATAATGTATTATATCATGTTGATATTCCTGATGAGTGTTTCAGCTGTGTGCTATAAACTAAAAGTGTGCAAGTGAAGTTATTATTGACAAAAAAATTCAATTAAACAATACTATTAATTAAGTAGATAGGATCTTAGACGATATGCATTTACTAGGTGACATACCGCTTAAAATGTATGTATACAATTTATTATGGGGTGATGATTTATACTGTATGTCACAAATGTTAAACCTAACTTACCAATTTTTAATTCTCCTTAAAACACACTATTCATCATAACTGAATGTATTAAGAAAGTAGCATATTATGCTAATTACAAGTGCCTCGTTATTTTGACAGAAATATTATTATAGGAAAATCACAAAATGTACAACTGGATATTAGAAAACATTCACAAAGGCGAAACAAATACAAATTCCTGCTTGAGATGTATATGGGGACCAGATTCAGGAACACGGCATCAAATAATTTAAGTGATTATAGAAGCACTTTAGGTTTACTGTATAAGATAATGAAATTTTAGAAAAACATTGTTTATTGATGTAATATTTAGCGCACTAAAATAAAATACAATTATTTGTTCGTGTTTTATTTCATGTAAAAGCTACATCCTTTCATAAAGAAACTATTCTATGGCTATATAAGTAATTATTTCACAAATTTAAGTTAAATTTCTACTTATAAGAGAATCTAGTCTTTATTGATCCAGGATCTTTCATCCAATCTCCACCACTTCACGAATAACTTATTAATTATTCTTGGAGCGAAACATTTTTCTACCAGACACACGTCGGGATACCTTGTTTTGTGTAATTTGTGTTCAACAAACTCTCCCAGTACAGGTGTGCCTCTCATGACCTCCAACATGTACTGAGTGGGGTTAGTAATGCGAACTTAAGTAGTTCATAGAGTAATTGCGTGTGTACCCTTTAGCAAAAATACTTTTAAATTTACTGATTCGTACTGTCACCCACACAATATCGATTTCTATCGAATGCTTTTAGGAGAGTGTAAGCGTCTAGCTTTGTATGATTACCGACACCTTTGGGCTTCATTCCGGTAGTTCTATGCTTGTGATTGTTATAATCCTTCGTTACAGTATCAATTATATCAATCCATTTGAATTTACCTTGTAGGTGAAACGTTAAGCCGTTTAACTGTGTCCTGTATAAGTATAGGGCACACTTAATGGTTTTTATTGCTGCTTGCATTATATTTAGATAACGACTTTATTTACTCGCAATTTAACTACGACTAAACGCTGAGTAAGAAATGATTCTAGTTAAAGCATGCGCAATTTCCATATGGTGGGATTGTAGCACAACTTGTAAAATTAAAAACAAATTTTATGTTTATTGTTTTCGCAGCTGCCCCTTCACTACTTATAAACACATCCTTGGTGTTAAGCGACTTTTTAAATTCTTCAATGCGGGTTTCTTTGTTGAAATGTTCATAAAATCTCTGAGCCAATACACATTTAAATTCAGTTGTTTCCATCACCATACGTTCACCGTACTTAGTATTAATTATAGCCACAGCTATAACTTTATACGTTTTAGATATCCCGAGGCCACACGCATTGTTAAAAAGCTTGCAATAGGTGCTTTGACTCGACACTGCTAATTCCATGTTTAACAATTAAAAGTTGTTAACTCAACACACTACGTTGCGATTTATATAAGAAAAATGTGTTCTCGACTTGAGTAACTACAAGAACATGTTAAAACTTGTCAAATACTCACCTTGACCTACTTTTAGTTTAGACAACTAATTGACCTTGACTCAATTTAGCTAATACAAGAACCATTTGACCTTGACCTACTTTATAGCATAAACAACCTGTCCTTCAAATGGACGTCACCAGACGGCGATTGACCTTGAATTGGCCCAGAACCGGCCGTATATGACTACTAAGGATCTTTAGGCTGCTCAGAACTCATTGCTCTTTTATAACTTTCACTTTCACTTTCACCAGATAAGCAACGAAGCGTTACTCGCTGATGATGACAACTCAGCTATAGAAACGCGTTTGGTGTTTTTTAATTTTTGTATGGTACGTGGGTGTATTTTGTTTATACAAGTCCTGCTACATTTCCAGTGTTCCGGATTTTGACTACTGCTTGTGATTGAAATTACTTTTATCTATAATTAAAGTTGTTGAATATTATTGTAACTGTATCTGAAAATATTTACCTTCACGGTTATATTTAGATTTCGTGACAGATGGTAGTTGTGATTTTACATTAAATTCTAAATGGCCTTCAATATAGACACTTATTAAAAAGATATGAGAAAACGAAAACATACATAACGACTGGACGAAGGCGTATCCAATGGATACGTAAGGAAACAATCCTATAATCGTGAACGTTATGTATATTTCGCTGATAGAGACGGTTTGCAAGATACCAACGAAAAGTTTATCAACCAAACAAAAAATAAAATAAAAGAGTATTAAGCTAGTATTAGGAAGAGTTTGACTATTAATAGAACACACTTTCTTGTTCTAGGAAATGCAAGCAAATTGCTACGAATATACAACCGTTCTAATGTTGCTCTCGTGGACTATAGACAAGTGTATGCCAAATATACATGGTCGGTTGTACAAAATTGGGTTAACCTAAGATTATTTTAATCCCGAGATTAAGAAATATGACTAGTACATACATAGGTCAATTACGTCATTCTACCAGGAGTTTCGTAACCGTGGAATAATAAAATTCTGACTCAAGCCATGTTTGTACAGTGGACCTACAGTGTGTCACTTTTAAAACTTGGCGGTGAAAATCACTCGCAGGGTAACTTCGAGGGTACAAAATGACCAGAGTGTAGTGATGTAGATTAAACCGCCCACTGGCCTCAATGGAAACTATAAACCGATCTGCATAATATTCTTTAACTAAAATTTACGCAAAATTATCAGCAATAATAAAATCTTCATGTATTTAATATTATTTGCAAAACTTCAAAATTCTACAACATTTTGGAACAAAAATGATTTTCAAATACGTAACAGTTCACATCTGTTTCAGTTGCTGCCGTCAACAAATAAAAAAGTTCTATAAAAAACAAATAAGGAACCAAATAAAAAGCTTTTGGAATTTTAAGTACCTTATAAATAACCAAAATGACCACTCAGTAGTTATATTCACAAATAACACGTGGGCTTCATTTCGCATAGGTAAACAAGGTATCTTGAAACGCTTGTTTTAATAATTTACTGCATTAATTTTAAATAACCAAACTAAATTGTTGAATGAACTAAATTACGTTCAAATACACTTCCAAAGATTTTGCATAAAATTGAAAACCTCAATCTTATGTTTGACTAATTATGTAAAACTTAAATTATTGCAAATTAATTAATGTCATACTACTTTTGTTTTAGTGTGGATTTAAAAAGTTAGTAAGGTCTTAAAGTTTACGTTAACTTAATCGTTTAATTTCCTGCTGAAAGTACTTAATGTTAGATCCACGTAGTTATTATTTAATTGAGTAATAAAAGTGTTTTTGTGCCTTCGACAAGTTAAATACTAAATTACTAAATCTTCATGAAGTGCTAATTTACAGCGCTAAATCGTTCGTTATAGAATTCATTGACACTTTTGCCATGATAAAGTTTTTCAAGGTTAATTAAACTACGGTATATGATTCTAACCACACATAATATTTTGAATTAAATCAATTATAGTCAAATAAGGTCGTTTATTATACGCCAAGGTACAAGTTTTCAGTTTGAAACGTCAATGTACGTTTTCAACAATGATATAGCTAAAGAAAACTGATTTAAACACAATACAATTTTAAATAAATAACGTGGACCTTTTAATGACTCTATTATTCTAATT